>CM030363.1:24110507-24387933 GCA_017893485.1 Hemerocallis citrina
TAATCACCTTTAATCCGGCGGGCCTCCCATCATGACGTCACCCCACAAGCTCAAACAGAAACATCTTTTTTCTATTTCTTTTTAATCCCATGGGCCCCCCTCTCACCTTCTCTCTCTTATCATTTATTTTATATACATATGTATTATATATTTCTTTAGAAATTACGGGGTATTACAGATATCTTGATACAATAGTCTTTGGATATTCCTGAAGAGATAACCCTACGATAAGAGCAGTAAGATTTGACTTGAAAAGCAAGTTGGGCTTCTCACGAATCACCAAGACCCGACCCAAATAATCCATTAGCACCACGTTCGGTCGACCGCACCCCAAGTTCGGTCGACCATCCCCCTCTCGGGAACTTCTGCTGAGTCATATCTCTCACCTCACTAGAGTCATGGAAGTACTAGAGAAGAATTAGTTGGTGGCCAAGGTGAGTAAATGTAGTTTTGACCAAAAGTCTGTGGGATACTTAGGGCATGTTATCAGATCAAAAGAAAATGCAGTTGACCCAAGCAAGATTGCAGTTATTGAGTTGTGGTCTGAGCATAGCAATGTAAAAGAATTTAGAGTATTCTTGAGCTTAACTGGTACTATAGGATGTTTGTGAAGAATTATGGGGGTATTACTGCACAACTTACACAGTTGTTTAAGAAAAATAACTTTCAATGGAATCAAGAGGCTGCTGTTGTTTTCTTTCTACTCAAGGTGACCCTAACTACTACACCAGTTCTTAAGCTGCCTGATTTCTCCAAGGATTTTGCCTAAGAGACAAAGAGTAAACAGAAGCATTATTCTTATTCATTTCAATACTGAGTTTAAACATCCCATTACAAGGAAAATGAAACATTTGATACATCAGAGTTACATTATACATTATCATTTATACAGCGGAAGCAAATTTTACAATTATAAATGAAATACAACAACACTTGAATAATCTTTAAGCATCAATTCCTCCTTTGTCTTTTTCATGTACTTTACCCTGCATAGAAAACTGTGGGCACGTCAGTTCATTCAACTGACGAAATATTATACACGATCATCCTCTCTACGCCGAAAATAGTATAACGATTCTCAAAGCTTAACAAACCACAAACTTGTTCACAAACAAAGCTAAGGAACTAGCCTATTGATGTTGTGTTGTGAATGTACACTTAGTCCTTAATGCAATTATTTATTATATGACACTAATGCGCACTTGTTTAGAGTTTTTGCAGCCCATACTACATAGGTCCAAGGGCAAGCCCTTAACCGTTCTTCATCTTGTAGGGTTCAATCCCTCACCATGACTTAATCTATTACTGTAACTATGGTAAGTATCCTAGATGTTCTACGAACTACGAACTCATGTCTAGGCACTCTGGAGAGAATCACAATGCTCGGACACATGACTCATCATGCAGGCATCTTGTAGTAATTCACCTCCTACCATAGACATGACACCACCCGCAGTCGCCAAACACCCCACAAGCGTCGCCACCGGGACGGTACTCTGGAGCAGTATCCACGCCCTATTCATGACGCATCATGGGACATCCTGTGAATACTCTCACCCCGCCAATCCAATGGCCCTCATACTCAATGTTTTTCTCTTACTTTCATCACATCTTCACTATGTATCTAATCCTTAGTTTAATTGAATCATGAACAAAATCAATCCCTTAGGGTTAGCACATCCACTATACCGGTCTTATTCATTCATTTCACATGACCCAAATCTTGGTCTTTTCATTTCAAATATCATTCCAACATTTTTTCCATTTCCGGTATGAGGCTTAGCTACACCCTAGTTCTTAATTTCACTCATAATTACAACATCGAGTTTTCATACTCATAAAGCATTTTTCATGATTAATCATAATTCACATTTCATATTCATAGTGTTCATGTATTCATATTCATAATGCTCTTCATAACTCATCATGTCATCTAATTTCAATTTTTAAAGTACAATATCATGCGTAAATAATTAAAAATGCAATTCTTCTAACATGTCACATTCACTAGTTCATATTTCCACATAATTCTCTTAATCTTTATTTTAATCCATACTAATTTCACAATTCACAATTCACGCTTTTCAAATTTCTCATTACCAAATCTCATTTTTAAATTCCTTAAAACAATCCATTTAATTTTCTTTATCAAAAAACAATTTAAGTTAATAATTAAAATAAGTTCTTTCTTGCAAAGTAGTCTCAAATTCTCATTTATACTAGGCCACAGGTCATAGAAATTATCTCACAAAAATCCAGATATCATTTGAAACTTCAGGGCAGTCGACTGTTAAAACATGGTCAGTCGGCTGTTCCGCGATGATTTAAAATCTCGAAATTAAATTGATCTGGGCAGTCGACTGTTATACTATAATCGGTCGACTGTTCTGTAAAGATTTTAAAACTCAAAACTAATAACTAGGGAAGTCGACTGTTAAAATATCATCGATCAACTGTTCCGTAAAGATTTTAAAACTCAAAACAAATAACCAGGGAAGTCGACTGTTACAATAGTCGGTCGAATGTTCCGTAACAAAAGTCCAAAATCTATTACCTGACAGTCGACTGTCGACTCTAATTCGGTCGACTGTCGATTGCACCAGGTTGCAATTTAGAGTAAATCATGGTTATATTTTTGACATTGAAAAATAAGATCACAATTCTCATAGTATTTATAATCAAGGTTTCCCCAGAATAGTATTTTTTAGAACACAAGTTTTCATCTTTTTACAACAATGAAACTTCAGTTCAAACAATTAATTTAATATGGTGCATTTGATCAATTTGTGCCTTATAAGCACAACTTTCTTCACATAGCATGATTATAAACATAAAGCATGACAATAAGATAGATTCTAGCATTTCAATTTCACACATTTATCAATTAGCAAGCATTTTAGCAATCAATCTCTATATTGCTATTCCATCTCTAATTTATCAAACATGAGACTAGAATTTATTAATTTCTCTATAACCATTAATCAAATCATTCCTAGCATGGCATATACATTTAGAAGCATGAGAAACACCCACATATTTGAAGAAAATACTACAAAAGCTCCTAGAATCTCCTTGAACACACGAGCGGTCCTTCTCTTCCTAGAATGAGCCACCACAATGTCCTCCTCCTTGCACTTGGAGAAACCAGAGCCTCTCCTTGTCGTTGGTGAAGTAGCCGGCACCCAAGATGGAACACACACAACTAATGCTCTCAATCTTTTCTCTCTCTCAATCTTTTACTCCCCTATATTTTTCTTTCTCTCTTTACAAAATTCTTAATGTTGTGTATGCACATAAGGGAGGGGTATTTATACTAGTTTTAGGGTGAAATGGAGGGCTATGATTGCATTAGATGGTTGTAGATCAAAGGCCAGGATACTATGGGAAGTTGTAGCAACCACCCATGACAGAAAAAAACACCTTTCCACTAATCCACTCCCCCACTTCTCTCCTATGCATTTCCGGCCAAGAAAGGTGTGCAATGCACACACACGTGCAAACACGTGTCCCAACTAGTATCCCCTTAATTAAAGTTGTACATTATAAATTAATTAATTGTCTACAAAAATGTTTCTAAATGACAAGTTAATTAAAAAAGTAATTAATTCATGGGCTTCAAAATAGTGGGCTTTTAGAATAAAATATTTAATTTGTTAGGTTGGGCTTAATTTAGAAAACAATTTTAGGCTTTTTAAAAATGGGCTTAAAAGAATAAAGAGAAGGAAAGAAAATGATTATTTGTTCATGTTATAAAAAATCATTTCATAAGAAAAATATTTATACATAATTTTGCATGTGCACAACATGTAAAATCAACAATTTCACATTTAAGAAAAATTCAGGGTATTACAAACAACCAACTTTTTTTAAAGTATATTATATATATTACTTTAACACGGGGTGTTATATGAAGAGTTAAAAAGGAGTTAGAAAATGAAAGGTTGAGTGGGTAATTAAGGAGAGAGTTATTTGGTGGAGATTTATACAAATTAAACCCTCACCAAATCCTATAAATACACCATCATTTTCTCTTCTTTTGTCACACCTAAACTAAACAAAATTAAGAGAAAAAGAAAGAGAGAAAGAGAGTACCTTGTGCTTGGAGGCTTGCTAGGAGGAGAAGGGCAAGGAGGTGCTAGTGCAGCTAGGAGCTAGGAGGAGTCTTTTTATTGGGATATTTTCATTCTTCTTAGAGGTGGGTGATTTCTTACTTTCTAGTTGTAGAGTATGCATGCTATAAACTATAAATGAGTATTTTAAGTTGATGTTGATGTGAAATATGTAGATGAGATCCATGCTAGTGTAATGTGCTATGAATGAGGATAGTCATGTGATGGTTAAACAAATAATAGATATCATGTTAATTAAAAAGAAGATTTTGACTAAAGAATTAACACTATGAATCATGTTAGTATGCTTGTAAATGTTTATATATGTTGAACATATGAAATTTGTTGGGGAATGTTACATTCAAATTATGCCTTAGAATCTAATGACTAAGAAAGAAGAAGAGAAAGCTAAACAAAATTTAGTTAGTGATTGACATATGTATATTTGCCATATTGTATTTGAAAATAATATTTTTCTCCATGAAAGAGGTTTTTTGTGAGATTGTCATGATTGAGAGAATTTTGGTGTTGTTATAAAATTTTCTAATTTGTATAAGTGAGAACACAAACTAGTTTTTATGAACACTATTATTAAATCCAAGTTTTAAGAAAAATACAAGCCTATGTGTAAAATGAAAAGAGAAATTGTTTAAAGAAATGGAAATATGGTTTTAATGTATTTGAAATTTATTGTTTACTGTTTTTAAAATTCATTCTCAGTCAAGAGAAAGTTTATTCAAAATCCTAAAAAAGATTGGATCTTTGGATAAACAAGTTTGTATGAAAAAGAACCAATTTTTGAACAGTTTAAACAAAAGTATATTAATATAACTTCTAAACAGATATTACACTTGGACTTACTGGTTAGCTAGTGCAACAGAGAGCACTCTTTGTAAGAGATTTTGGGTTCGAAACTTGATAGTCACATTTATTTTTGTTTCTTTTAATTAATTTTCGAAACTGAGAGTCGTAATATGAACACTTCGGCATAGGATTTTGATGCTAGAGTCCATTGGACTCACTGGCTAGCTGGATTGGGTTTAGGCGTTGGCTGTGTGTGTTCAGAGGTCATGGGTTCGAAACCCAGAGCACCCATTTTAATATTTTTTTGAGTCTTTTTCTTCATATGTGGGAGTTTTGATGTGAAAAGCTTTAGAAATAATCTTTATTATTGATATAAAATGAGATGGAAAATATTAAGAGATAGTATAAAGTTTTCTTGTATATTTTGAAGTATAAAAAGAAATGGAATTTCAAGAATAGAACTTTGTAGTGAAGAAAAGCAAAGTATTAATTTGTGAAGTGATTTTTCTTGAAGAGATTACACTTTTATTTTATTTAAGAAATACTTTGAAGTGAATTGAGACATTGTAAGAGCTTGAATTTGTTAATAAAATTTCATGTAATAAAGTTGTGTTCTTGAAAGAAATTATTTGCTTATAAAGATTATGAATGAATAACTAGATCATGAATAGTGTCAAGACTAAGAAATGATTACTTTGTGGATAAGTGTTAAGAAAAGTTATTGATCAAATGTGAATAAGTTGAAGATGAAAATATCTAAGTTTAAGACATGTTTATTGAAGGGTATGTGTACCCATGGATTCTTGTACATGAAAAAGTTGTGTTTAGAGTTAGTGAGACCTCGGGTACCAGCACTATTGAATTGAAAAGGAGTTGAGATGTATTTTGAGATATAGCCATGGACCTATCTCGTATTTTGTTGATTAAATCTGGTAGGAGGTAAAACTAATTCTAGGTATAGAAATTGATTCATGTTTTGAACTTAAGAATTAGGCACATAAGTGAAGATGTAGTAAACCTGGGCAAGCGTAAATGGGGCTCTCTATATAGTCGGGTGGAGGATTCCGGGACTGTGGTTGCTTCGTAGGAGACGGCCTTTTATTTTAAATCCAGGACTATGCATAGTTGGGCGGATAGTTTACCGTTCTCCAATGTTTATACGTATACCGGGGCTAGAGGGGCATTTGCGGGGTGATTCGTACGATGAGGGATCTGTTATAACTGTCGGGTGGAGGATTCCGGGTCTGGGATTCATATTCGTAGAATGATCTAAACCTTATCTTATTACTGGGTAATTTTCATGGTGGGGGATCGAACCCTTAAATGTGGAGTACGTAGGTGCTTGCCCTCGGACCTATGTAGTATGAGATGCATAGAATCCGAACAAGTATGCATTAGTGTCATCCTAGTATAAAATGTGTGCATTAGACATTAAGGCATCACATACACTTACATGTTTAGAATAATCACTTTTGACACTTAATTGTTCATTCAATTTTTGTGGCTTGTTAAGGTATTGAGATCGTTATATGTAAGGCATAGAGAGGATGGCTGAGTATAACATTTTCGTTAGTTGTAAGTGACTGACGTGCCCACGGCTTAACATGCACGTAATGGACTTTTCCATGAAGAAGTAAAGATGTTATGATGCAGTTGATGATTTACATTGATAAAATTGTATAAGTTGTACTTTTATTTCTTTGTTGTATTTCTTTTATTCTTCCGCTGTATAAACAAATTGTAAAGAACTCTGATGTTGTTGAAAAATTTTAATTTCCTTGTAAAATTTTACAAAGTGAAGTGTAAAAATTCTATGGAATCTCAAATTCGGTCTTATTTGGAATTCAGGGCATTACATGAGTGCTTTCTGGAAGGAATTCTTCAATCTGCATGGCAGTAAGCTCACTGCTTCTACTGCATATCATCCTCAAACTGATGGGCAGACTGAGATTATTAATAAGGCAATGGAACAGTATTTGAGATGTATGTGCCGACAAAAGCCTAAAGATTGGATGAGATGGCATAGTTGGGCAGAATATAGGTATAATACCAATTGGCATTTTGCAATTGGTTTCACCTCATTTGAAGCAGTGTATGGTAGACCACCTCCAACTCCTAAAAGGTATATTCAAGGCACTGCTAAGGTGCAGGTGGTGAGGAGTTATTTTCCAGGGATGCTTTGATCAAGTTGCTTAGAGAGAATATGACTACAGCTTGGGGTAGAATGGAAGTTTATGATGATAAGAGATGAGCTTTGAAGTGGGAGATTTAGTTCTTCTCAAACTTCAACCTGATAGGCAGAGCATTTTGAAGAGTGTCATGCCTAAAAAAGTAGATGTTAATTTTTGAGGTCCATACAAGGTCCTAGAGAAGTTTGGTCAAGTAGCTTAGAAGCTTGATCTACTTGCTGGTGCGACCATACACCCTGTGGTTCATGTGTTCAAATTATAAAAATAATATTGGGGTGTTCACGCTGCTATGGTGTATACAAACTTGCCTGCTTAGTGGATTCATGAGGGAATGCACGACGACTCTGTAACCAGTCCTGAGTAGATTTTGGAGAGGAGAATGTATTAGAAAGGAGACAAAGTTGGAGTAAAACTCTTGGTGCAATGGAAAATAAACCTTGAGATGAAGCTACTTGGAGGATGCGGAGGATTTTTTTTTTCCAGATTTTGAATCTTAGAAAGTTCAATTTGAAGAGGGAATGAGTTTTTCGGGACTGGATGATTGTCGAGTCCAATCTGATACTCTATTTCGTCTATATTTTCTCTTGCATATGGTGTCTGTATTTTACATGCACGTATTGTTGTACATATGAAATGTATAAGAGTATCTGTGTTTTACATAAAGTGCACATGTTGTTTGTACATATGAAGCACGTGAACTCCCAGTGTCCAGACTGTTAGGCAGTTATACTTGTTTGTCTTCTTCCTCCCCTGCTGTTGTAACCGTCTATAAATAGATGAGTTGTAATGATGAGAAGATAATAGAAATGACTGAGTTCCAAAACCCAAATTGAGTTGAGAAAACCCTAGTTCTTGATCCATGGCTAAGAACAAGCACTCAAAGAACTCATGACCTGACAGTTGTTTGAATGGAGGATGGGAGGCAATGGATACAGTGATGGTGATGGTGGTTTGATGGGGGTAGGGAAGAAGGAGGAGATTTTTATAATTATTATTTGTATTTGTGTGAAACTCGTTAAATTTACGACTTTATGACATGGAAAAAATGCTCACATGGAGCTTCATATGTTTTGCATTTTGCATGGTCACTATGATCCGCACCCATAATTATTTTGCTTTCCACCAATTCTTGTATATATGTTTTCCTTTGTAATTCGGCATTAAACAACATGGCATGTCATACTTAAAAGAAAAAATGTTTTCCTTTTAAAATGATTTTTTTTTCTTTCCAACTTCTACACGTAAGTCCCCCTCTCTCACCATTTTATGCGTGCACACAAACTGGTAACATTTTCATCCAGTTTCAAGGTAATCCAGTGGCTAGGATTTAGCCACTTATTTTTAAATAGAAATATTGGGGCTCTTTCTGAAAAAGGTCAGAAATGAATCACACTTTAGGGACACGCGGTAGAGTCTGATTAGCTAATCCAACATCACTCAGATCAACCTTCAAAAGTTGAACCCCTATGAAATGAGAGAACCGTCGAAGAACTTAAGATACAAGGAGAAGAGAACACAGAAAAAAGTGAAAATAAAAGTACGAAGATGTCATGCAAGTGTTTCAAGTGTCTATTATGTAATTCATTCATAAGATACAGAAGGAGGGAAGTGGTCAGATTCGGATGGGAAATGTAAGCACGGAAGGGTTTCGGGTATATGGAAGGGCATTGCAAAGGTAGGAGATATCTATCATATGAACACAAAGTGCAAGCTGGGGAAAGGAAACAACATTAGATTCTGGAAGGACAAATGGTGCGGAGATAACACGTTACAATCTCTCTATCCCGACCTCACTTCGTCAGTTAAGAGGGAGGACGCTATGGTCGTAGACATATGGAGGAATAGAAGGCTGAAATTGGAACCCAAAGGTAGCCTATCGACTGCCGCGCAGGAGCAACTGGTGAAGCTCAATCTAATGCTAAATGAAGAAGGACCACAAGAGAGGCTAGAAGAGGACGATAGAGAATGGACACTAGGACAAAACCAAACGTTTTCAGTTTCCTCTATGTATAGGTTCCTTAATGATGGTGGGTTAAGGAATCCTCTAGCAAACAACGTCTGGAAGACCAAGGCTCCTCCGAAAGTTAAGGCTTTCCTTTGGTTGGTGTTAATAACGGAATCCTATCCAAGAGTAACCTTAAGAAACATCACATTTTGCTCGATGATACGTGCCAACGTTGCAATATAGGAGCAGAAGACATTAATCATATTTTCCTCGTCTGTCCTAGGGCGCGTCTAGTATGGGAGATCATTGGATTGTACTTTAACACCGTCGCAATCCCAAATTGCATTGGGGATCTGTGGGGGGAATGGAGGACAAGGCACATCAACATAGAACATAGGGCTCTTTGGGATATTACGGTCGGGGCTATTTTGTGGGGGTTATGGCTTGATAGGAATCAGTTTTGCTTCAGTAATAGTAGTTGTTCTCTTCAGATGTTATTGCATAAAATTATAGTTCTAATAGAAGCTTGGGCGTGTCAAGCAGGTACATGGAAGAAGCCTAGGCTGGAGGGAGCGCAGTAGAGCTTGCAGGACTAGCTTGGGGAGGCTCTCAGCTACCAGTGGGGGTACAACCTGGATTCTAGGGGGAACTTAATATGTATCTGAGGATGTTCTTTCATCTCGTTTTGGTGTTACTTTCTGTTGGTGTATCTTTATTTTGTAATAGACTTCAGTAGGTTTATTTTGTATTGGACTCTCTTTGTTTTCGTTAATCTTTCTTTAATGAAACCAGTGACATCGTCACTTTTATTT
The DNA here is from genome assembly GCA_017893485.1 of Hemerocallis citrina. Classification (NCBI taxonomy): domain Eukaryota; kingdom Viridiplantae; phylum Streptophyta; class Magnoliopsida; order Asparagales; family Asphodelaceae; genus Hemerocallis; species Hemerocallis citrina. The sequence continues at coordinate 24,120,367 of CM030363.1, forward strand.
TCGAAAAAAAAGTGTCTATTATGTAAGAAATACTTAAACTGCAATGATTTGGAAGAATTCTTCCACATCCACAAGAACCGGTGCATGGCGAGGTACCTCCAAAACCACCACATCAGTAGCAGCGTCCTCCAAGGCGATGTTGATCATAAGTTTGGTATCGACGAAACAAGTGCATATTGTTCTAATTTATGTTTTTAGTATGTGACGAACTACTGTGTAATTATTGATGGCATTCGTATGCATACACCAAAGCAATATATGCATGATCAAGTCAAAATCAATATGATCCAAAGAATGGAAATGTATAAAGGCTCAATTGACAATATATAAGAATTAAGAAAATCAAATATGAATAGAATGTTAGAGAAGATGGAGCCAAACTTTACACAAAAGATGGGAAAAATAAAGAAAAATATTTTATTTATTTTATCTTATGTTATTGTTGTTAAGGTTAACAAAGAGATTGGAAAATATTATTGGATTATTGGATAAATCATAACTGAGTACAATGCCTCATATATAGGAGGAAAACAAATACTAAACAGATACATAACCCGATCTGGGACTAAATATATATAATACAATTTCTAACATCTCTCTCAAACTCACGGTGGGTCGAACAGTGTGAGTTTGCTCACCAAGTAACGAAACCCCTTAACAGTGTGGGATTTGGTGAAGAAATATGTTGTCTGCTGTGAAGAGGTAACAGAATGAAGCGAAATGGTTCCAGCTTTAAAATGCACACGAACATAGTGATAATCTATCTTTATGTGCTTCGTTCGCTCATGGAAAACCGGATTTCTTGCAATGTGTTGCGCTCTCCGGTTATCACAATGAAGAGGAGTGGCGCACGTGAGAGTGATATTCATATCTGATAACAGCCAACAAACATGAACAATATCTCTAGTAGTAGTTGTCATTATTCTGTAATCATCTTCTGTGGAAGAACATGCAACAACTTCCTGTTTCTTGCTTTGCCATGAAATCAACGAATCATCAAGGAATAGACAAAAATTTGTGGTAGGCCATCTAGTAGTAGGATCACTCGCCCAATCTGAATCAGAATATGCACTGAGTTCGTGTTTAGATGTAGAAGGCATGAATAATGAACGAGTGATAGTGGCTCGAAGATATCCGAGGTGTAGCGCCCCGAATTTCCAATATAATAAACTCAGAAATACGTGACACAATTCACAGGATCTACCTCAATGTAATAGTAAACATAGCCAAACATAGAAAAATTTTCAACTTTTATTACATCAATTCTTTATAAAGTACAGCGGAAAATTAATACCTTAAATTACAATTTCTTTCTTTTACAACACATTCTTTTACAATTTGCATAAGCCACATTATCATTCTACCATATGCATCCAAATCTCAAGTTATAGGTACCTACCTGTAAAACATGAGGCTAGAGATAACCCTAACCCCCAAAACTACAGGAGTCAGCCATAATGGTGTGAGTGACATAAAAAAAAATGCAACATAAATAAAACATAAAGAATAAAGTCATAATCAACACATACCAACAGTAGTAACGAATGGAATATGAAATAACAATAAATAAAATATGAAAACATCAAGTGAAACTAGACTAAATGTCAAGTTTAGGATAACACAAAACAACATGCATAAAACCAAGTCAAGAAAACACAAATACAATATGATGACTCTCTAATGCATACTTGTCGGATTCTATGCATTCCATACTACATAGGTCTGGTGCAAGCCCTTATCGTTCTCGACTTTATAGGGTTGAATCCCTCGTTATGCAACCAATCCTACTACGGTGATAGAAATACGATCTAGATTACTCTGCGAATAGGCCTGACAACCCTCGACGCGCAATCATCATGTAAGCATAGCTCAAAAACCGGAGAATCACCTCCCTTCCGTGTACCCCGCGAATAGGCATGCCGTCCCTCGACGTGAAGATACATAATACATCCTGTGAATAGGCCCGTCGACCCTCGATACGCGAATGCACCGTATGTTCCGTGAATAGGCTCGCCGACCCTCGACACATGAACATACCAACTGTCCTTCCGGGACAAAACAACACACAGTCCTAGAACGCATCCATTGAACTGACCCCTAGAGCATATACTTACGTTTCCCAAGTTCTATCACATCTCCACTAGTGTCTGTTCTTAGGTTGGTTATTATTAATAAAACACAATTTTCCCCTCTCTAGAGTTAGTGTATCCTACCGGACTTAATTCCAACAAAACAACCCCAAGACTCAACTGGTCAAAATCCGCAAAATCTCATATGCCGGTTTACAAGAATCTCGCTCAACTTCTAGAGACTCACAATTCGAATATCAACACAAAATCTTTCATTAAAACTCTTAATTCCATCATCAAACGTTTATATTAAGAAAACTTCTTTAAATCAAACAAATTCAAATTTATCCAAATACTTCAAAAATTTCCAGAAATTAAATCTCTTTAAACAACTGAGTTTCATATTTTGAAGTCATAGAAAAATCACAAAACATCAATTCCTTCGAAAACTATATATATTTCACTTTATAAAGTCATAGAAATACAATTTCAAACTCCATTATAATCAAAATATAATTCTCTGTAAAATACAGTAATCTATAGTAAAAACATCACCCAAAACAGTAGATCAATAATCTATAAGTTTGAGGAAAAAAACGTTCAAGAAATCAGCAAGAAAACTCAACAAATCATCAAAAACAACAGGTGACAGTCGACTGTCGAAAATAGTTCAAAAGAACGACGGTCAAGTGCACAAGCCCAAAAAATCCAATCTTTCAAATGACGATCGACCGCACATCTTAGTTCAAAATGGGGTTGGTTGACCGTTAGTTGCTACTCGGCTAGTTTCAAAATTGTGCACTTTTTCGACTGGTACATGATTATACTTTTTTAAAACATGAATTGTAAATTTAAAAACTGTGAGATGATCAAATACAACTTGTCTAACATACTGGAGTTTATAAAACATATCAAAATCTCACCAAGTTCATAAAAGATCATTTTTTTGACAAAACGTCTTCAAATCAGAAGACATAGGATATAGATGTATATATGTATATACATATAGGTCAGTAAAAACAACAAGAATCATGGCATAAAGGTAGTACAATGTTCAATTCAACCCCAGTCTCAATTTAATTCAAGATCCAAATCGAAAACTTCACAAAACACAAAAAAAACAATTTCGGTTGAACAAGTATCAGACCCGAAAACTCAAAAAACACTTCAACTCACAAAAGCCTGATCTTTTGATTCAAAAATCCTACTACAACTTTTTATACTCATATCCCAACTGATTATATTAGTTTACCCTTGATCATATGCCTCTACAACATGCAACAATCAAGTTTTCATCCCATCCGAAATCAAACAGCAGGTATGCCCATATGCACACATAGTAAGGGTCAATCTTGTTCACTTTTATGCATTCTAACTTTTACAATCCATTATATATCATCAAATCAGCAAGTAAATAGCACCTCCATAAGTTATATTAAATTCTTAACATTCTTAAGTCATCCATATAAAGATTTTTATCATAACATTCATAAACAAATCCACGTTTAATCATCCATCCATCAATATATTTGTTATATCATCATACGATCATCTAACATGTATTCTACTAGACAAATCATCATGCACAACATGCATAGAATAGTAAGAAAGCAAACATATGTCATTCACCTCAATGAAGAATCAACCAAAATAATAAAGAATAAAAAAATGCTCTCCCTTTCGCAAAAATTCAAGATCCTCGCTTCGAAACTCCAAGAAATTAATAATAAAGAAAACCCTTTGTTTATAGTGCAGCAAAGAGACGGCTGCTACCTCTCTTATAACAGGCTGAAATCTGGTTTCTAGGGTTTTGAGAAGATCTTGCAAAACATTCCTTTAGAATATATATATCTTTACATATATAAATCCTTATACTAGAAAACTAGATTAACCAATTCAACTGAGATTTAAAATAAAAAATAACAATCCAGATCTGGCTGGCACTAGTTTCAAACCCCAAAAAACAAAATTTGCAATTTTTGCCTCTAAGTGGCAGTTTTGCAAAAAGACCATTCTTTAACAAATTTGCGAAATAAACCAATTCTATTAGAATAAAAGTAAACTCTTTACCTCTGAGTTGGCTATCCATCATGCTCACCCTAGAAAAAACAAAATTATGGAGTTTTTACTCCAAGTGGTACTTTTGCACAAAAGCCCATCTTTTTGTAATATTTGCAAATATGCCAAATAATTATCAGAAAAATCCAGAATATTCATAAATAATACCTACTAATAAATATTAGGTTTTCCCAAAATAATTTCTGACTTTGAACTTCCTAAAAAAATGTTTGCACGTGTTCTGCACGTGCAAAAAAGATAAATTTCGGAAAGAAAATGTTTATTAAATCACCAAAAATCACTTTAATTAATTTATTAATTTCAAAAACATTATTTAAAAAATATAGGGTGTTACACGTGGATCCGAAGAAGAGCAACATAGTGAACTAATGTAGAAGCAGAAACAAACTGACGAACAATACTAATTGCATGAGCAATATCGGGTCTGGTCATGCATAAGTAAACAAGTTGTCCAATAATTTGTTTGTATCTAGTGGGATCGAGAAGGAGCTCACCATCTGTGGGACGAAGCTTCACATGAAGCTTTAAGGGAGTATCGGCTGATCGACTGTCAGAGAGACATGTAGCGGAGATAATATCTGATGTGTATTTTTGTTGAGAAATGAGTATGCCCCGAGACCATGGGCAATCTCTAGACATAGAAAGTAATGGAGTCTACAAGATCTTTCATATGGAACTGCTGCTGAAGGTAGTTTTGGGTGGATGTAATGCTTGCGGAGTCATCTCTAGTAATAATCATATCATCAACATATAATAGCAGAAGTACCCTTTCATGCGGTGATAACCACATAAACATTGAATAGTCCTGTGAACTCTGATTGAAACTAGCATGGGTGATGACATGGCGAAAACACTCAAACTAGGCTCGCGGGGCCTGTTTTAGGCCGTATGTAGCTCGACGCAGACGACAAACATGATGAGGAGGAGTGGTAAGGCCAGAAGGAGATGCATGTAAATAGCCTCATATAAGATACCATGAAGAAATACATTCTTCACGGCCATCTGGTATCCCGACCATCGACGAATGGAGGCAACAACAAGAAGAGTGCGAAGTGTAGTCATATGTGCAACTGGGGCAAAAATCTCATCATAATCAATGTTATGCTCCTGAGTAAAACCTCGGGCAACTAGACGAGCCTTGTGTCGCTCAATAAAGCCATCATGTCGATATTTGACATTGAAGATCCACTTGCAGCCAACCGGTTTGACGCCCACAGGCAGTGGAATAACATCCTAAGTGCCAGTCTGATCAAATGCATGAAACTCCTCTGCAATAGCTTTCCACCACTCGGTAAATTGAATTGTTTCCTGATAGGTTCTGGGCTCACGTGTAGAGTGTATAGTAGTGAGGTATGCATGAAAATGTGGTGAGTAGGAGACAATGGTGGTAAAGCCAAACTAGTCAGAAGGACCAATGGCATCGGGTGTGTAGCGTGAAGGTGGGATGTCTGATGTATAACGTGTAGACTGACGGACCAGTGATGGATGGACACTGTGTGGGGGTGAGATAAGTGGAGTGTGTGAATGCAGCTGTGGGGATGCAGGTAGTAAATGTGCAGGATGCTGTAGGGATGCAAGTGGTGAAGGTGCAGGATGCGGTGGTGTCTTCGTAGGTGGAACATCAGTAGGAGATGGGAAATGAGCCAAATGAGTGGGATCATATGTAATGTATGAAGGTATGGCCAAGGAGATAGGCCCAATAATTGAGGAATCGATAAAACTAGCATCCTCAGGAGAGGTCAAGTAGTAGAGAGAGTCTTCGACAATGGAGACATGTCGGGAAATATAAACACGACCTACCACAGGATCAAAACAACGATATTCTTTATGTTCTGGACTGAGTCCTAGGTGAACACACTTAGTGGCTCGAGCGGAGCTTCGTACGCTCAGTGGGAGGGAGAAGAACATAACAGGTGCACCCAAAAGTACGAAGCATACTGTAGTCCGGTGGTGAGAGATGAAGAGCCTCATAAGGTGATGTGCCATATAGCGTAGATGAGGGAGTGATGTTAATAAGATAGACAGACATCATAACAGCTTCATCCCAGAAAGAATAAGGAACATAAGAGAAGAGTAGAAGAGCAGGAGCTGTCTCAAGAATGTGACGATGCTTGCGTTCAACTACACCATTATGCTCATGCGTGTGAAGGCATGATTGCTGAAAGAGTGTACCATGAGATTGAAGGATCAATCTCATAGCAGCGGAAGTGTACTTACGAGCACCGTCTGATTGAAATGTTTTGATACGGACACCAAGCTAAGTGTGAACCATATTCATAAAGAACTGGTAAATGTCAAATATATCAGAGCATTGGCGCATAAGAAACACTTATGTTAATCGAGTAGAGTTATCGATGAAACTAACATAATAGAGATGACCTTTTATGAGAAGGTGTAGGAGATGATCCCCATATGTCAAAGTAAATAAGTTGAAAATGATTGGTGGTTTGAGAACTGCATTTGTGATTAAAAGGGAGTGCTATGTATTTGGCCAAATGACAACCCTGACAATCAGACAAAGGAGTAAAAAAAAAAGGATCAAGAGCATCACTACGAGCTAAAGTCATGAGTCGAGACTCACTAATATGTCCTAAACGTCTGTGCCAAATATCAACATCAGAGAATACAACACTAGCAAAATGAGGATGAGATTTATAGGCATGAAGAAAATCTAAATGATAAAAACAACCATGTCAACTAGCATGCCCAAACTCCTAACTAGTGTGTGGGTCGGTGATAGAATAATCTAAAGAATCAAATGTAACGACAAGACCACTATCACATAACACACTAATGGAAATAAGATTTATGGATAAATGAGGAGCATAAAGGACATAAGACAATGTGAGAGTGGGAGAGCTAATAGACCCTGAATGTGTAGTGAGAAGTTGTGAGCCATCGGCAGCATGTAGAGATGAAGAGTGAGAGAGAAGTGCAGTGCTGGTGGTGAGCAGTATATAATTACTATTAAAATGATGTGATGCACCATAATCTAAAATCCATGAAGAGTTCACATCGGGAGTAATAGAGAATGCAGGGGCAGAGAGGCCAGCAGCCATAGATTGACCGAAGAGCTGGAGTTCTAGCTGAGTAAGGTGATGCTGAAGGTTAGCCCAATCAGCAGGAGTTGGCAAGACTGGAGTAACGGTCATGGTCAAAGATATAAGAGAATAAGTGCTGAGAGGAGGCATGAGACTGGTGTCGTTGTGGCATGGATCGAAGGAAGGTCGAAATGTTGTTGGTGTCAAGATAAAGAGTTGGATGATGCTACCGGTTGCGGAGAAGAGGTGGAGCAGGGTTAGGGATGATGCTGGGAGGAGTAGGAAGGAGGCCGAAATCAGGATGATGGCGGCACTGCATATGTCTGAATCCAGAGGGAGATCAGGATGTAGGGGGGGGGGGGTGGGGGTGGGGAGGGTGAAGAGGTAGATGGAGTAGCGGGGAAGTCGGTAGAGAATGAAAGAGACCGGTGAGACTGAGATGTCATTGGAAAAGAAAGGGTGCCTGGATTTTTTAAATTTTTTTTTGTGTGTACAGAACCGGGTACTAGGTTTTCAGGTTTTGGGTATGAGGATTAGGGTTTGGATTGCAGGTCGGGTAGGATTAGGGGTTTGGATATGGGTAGGTGGAAGTCATGAATAAGGTTTCGAAGGCAGGTATAAGGTTTGGATTTGGTAGTGGCGGTTGGGTTTCAAAGTAGAGGCGTCGAGGGCTTGTAGAGGTGGATGTGAGGGCCATCGGAGATAGGATTAGGGGTTTGGATATGGGTATGTGGAAATCATGAATATGGTTTCAAAGGCTGGAATAGGGTTTGGATTTGGCAGTGGCGACTAGGGTTTCTAAGGCAGGGGTACGTAGTGGCGGCTAGGGTTTCAAAGTAGAGGCGGCTAAGGCTTGCAGAGGTGGATGTGAGGGTTGTCGGAGAGATGCAGCAGATAAGGTTCAAAGATTTTGACGACGAGGGTGAGCGGAAGGTGCAACGGCTAGGGTTTGGGATGTGTTGGGGTTTTGGGAGATGACAGAGATCGATGGCGATGGTGGATCGAGTTGAGGTTGACTTCAGGTCAGGTTGGAGCTCGGGGTTTGGTTAGAGTGGAGGTTGCGGGTTGCTGGTCGTCGGAGATGCTACTATTGGTGTTGCCGATGGGGAGTTTGGTGGCGATGGCTTCTTCTTCTTCATGGTTGGCTTCTACCCTTTGTGTGTGTGTGGGGGGGGGGGGGGGGGGGGGAAATAAGGTTAAAGAAAGAAAAAAAAAAGTATAAATTTGTATAAATTATGGCTCTGATACCATGTTAAGGTTAAGAGTGAGATTAGAAAATATCATTAAATTATTGGATAAATCATAACTGAGTACAATGTCTCCTATACATAGGAGGGAAACAAAAACTAAACTGATACATAACTCGATATGGGACTAAATATACTAGTAATTTACACGTGCGATGCACGTTTTAATAATTTTAATAAAAAAAAAAACTCTGGCGAAGGGAGGATTTGAACTGGAAACCTCCTTTATATTAGTTATGTACGTGCGTTGCACATGTTGGTAGAATGACAAAATGACAAATGACACTAAAGCCTTCTCACATTATAATATTAGAGATTAGAGATTAGAGATATAATACAATATCTAACAATTGTATATTTGACAAAATTTTATAATACAATTGTAGTTACTTTAGTTCCACACAGAATATATAATAATTATTTTGCTTTTCACTAATTCTTGTATAGCAAAATTTATTTCTAAGAGAATCCACAGTCGTTTGCTATAAATGCTAATTTGCCATTTTTTAGCAAACGAACGTCTACAACGGTTTCTCATTTTGCCATTTTATAGCAAAGCTTCTATTCTTGTTTCTCAAATATGAGAAACGAAGATGTGAATTCTCAAATTATAAAGGACGGGGAATGATTCCCCGGACGGGGAATGATTCCCCGTCACTCAAATTTTAATATATTTTATTATCATAAGACGGGGTATCTTATACCGTCTGGTAAATTTTATTATTATTATTTTTTTTAAAAAAGGGTCAGACGAGATAACATATCACGTCGTTCCCCTTTATTTAATTTTTTTTTTTAAAATAAAATGAACGGCCATGATTGGCCGATTAGAAGAAAAAAAAAAATCCAAATGGTGGGATGGTACATGATGTACCGGACGGGGAATGATTCCCCGTCCATGAAATCTGGTTGTTAAATGGGTAGGTTTAGGTAGTTAATTAGGTTTAGGTAGTTGTATAATTAGGTTTAGTTATTATTTTAATATTTAATTTATTTATTTAATATAGTTTAACAGTTAATAAGTAATTAACTATTTTAATTTAATTTTAAAAGTTGGGACGGTATATGATATACCGTCCCACTCAATTTTTGGCGAACAATATAGCAAACGACCACTGCAGCGATCGATCCTATTTGCTATTACTGTAGCTGCCATTTTATAGCATATGAGAAAAACGACTGTGGATGCTCTAAGTCAACATTAAACAATATGACATGTCATAATTAAGAGAAAATTTGTCTTCCCTTTAAAATGAAAATTTTTCTTTCTAACTTTTTTTCATGTGAGGACCCCCTTTCGTTTTCTGCCCACACCAACTAGTAACATTTTCATCCGGTTTCAAGGCGATCCAGTGGCTAGGATTGAACCAACTATTTTAAATTAATATATTGGGGTTTCAAATAGCTAGACCCCACCATGGACTAGACACCTTCACACCTGGGTTGTTGGATGGACTTTTACTTTCATCATTGTCGATCTTTTTCATATATTTCTCTTACCTCCAGGGTGTTACTTTATCTTTATCTTTTTTTTTTCACTTTATTGTATTCTCCCTAACTTAATTTTTTTTAGTAAAGGCTGCAATGTAGGCTAATATCGAAAATGAGGCATTTTGCTTACCCATTCCAAACTCTTACAATCTTCGCAAACTAAATTTGTTGGATTATTTCGTTATTTCATTATTAATAAAACAGAGTGTCTATACTTTACATTCTCCTTTAAACAAAAAAATTTAATAATAACACTAAAAATGACCTTTACCATTGTGGAAGAAATAAAGAAAGAACAAAAGAAAGAGGCAACACTAGACAATAACAACAAGATATTGTCTGGTCCAACAACAAGACACTAGACTCGGATCCAAAGGTGGTAGAGTTTACACCAAATCAAGTGGCGGAGAGGACTCAATATGCAATTATCGACCAAGTGGCACAACCATTCCAGCAATCGTCTGGTCAACTAACTTGTGATGGGATTATTGGGGCCCTTGATGGGATGCGAGAAGACAACATAATATCGGCTACTGAAACAGAAATCGACAAAAAGGAGGCCAAAGGAAGTGTTTGTAGCAACAACAAGAAAATCACTGAGTATCAAAGGAAGGGAAAGCAGCAGGTAGCCGGAGGAGGAGAACATGCGTCTAACCAAGATGATTTCGACAAGGAACTATCTAAAGAACTGGAGCAGGACTCGATTGGTGGAGGGTATGTGGGCGCGAGGAAGAAGCTGAAGATGAACTCGGAGGAGTAGCGTACCAGAAGGGGGAGAGGAGTTGGCGCATCTCCATACTCCATAAGATGTCCTTCAGTTTATTGCTTATGATGTATTTATTTCTGTTTCTTTTATGTTATTTTGTAGCTACTCGACGGTGATATTTTGTTGTATTATGGAGGTTGTATTTACGGCGCGTTTTGCTCCGTATTAGACTTGGTATTGTGCTACTTTGCTTCGTTAATTGATCATTAATGAATCGAAGATTTAGTGTTATTTTTTATGTAGAAAAAAAAAACAACAACAAGATATGATGATGGAACATAACTAGCCACTTTTTTAATTTTTAGGACCAGTATATACATTTATCAGTTTCCTTTGCCCCTCGTTATTGTCTTAATTACGCTGGAGAAGAGGAACATGGGAGAATAATTTGGGAAAATAGCTATTCTCAAATTTCAAAATGGAAGAATAGTGGATATATATATTGTTACCCGAACCCGCAAGCTCCTTACGAGCCTACCCATCCTTGACAATTTGTAATAAAACACCTATACAAATACAGAATGTATTAAAACCACTACTAAACAGCAAAAAACTAGCTGGACAAAAGTGGAACTCAAAAAGGCCCGACAAAAAATCCTCGTTTGCATCTTCACCCCCCCATTCATCACACTCCCTCTTCCAAAATCCGATCATCAGCTTCTTCTTCCCCAATTCCATCCAAATCAAGAAAACCCAAACCCTAATCCTAAGTCCTAACAGAATTAAGAAAACCTCCGATCTTCGATCTCCTTCTGATCGGTCGCCCTGGGTGCTTCCCATTCCCGACCCGGGCCGCCCCTCCCCGGCTCCAACCCTAACCCCGTCCACTCCTTCCTCCTCTTCCTAATCCCTAATGCGCGCCGCACTCCCTACCTAGCTCTCCTACCTTCGCCCATGGAACCCTCCCTCCCTCCCCAAACCTCCTCCGCCGCCGCCGAGGAGCCCGAGTACCTCGGCCGCTACCTCGTGACCAAACACTCGTGGCGGGGCCGGTACAAGCGGATACTATGTATTTCGCACACGGTGATTGTGACCTTGGATCCGGCGACGTTGGCCGTGACGAATTCGTATGATGTCGGTGTTGACTTTGAGGCGGCGGCGCCGTTGGTGGGGAGAGGGGAAGGTGGGGAGGAGGGGATGGAGTTCACGGTGAGCGTGAGGACGGATGGGAAGGGGAAGTTTAAGGGGACGAAGTTTTCATCGAGGTTGAGAGCGAGTATTTTGACGGAGTTGCATTTGGTTGGGAGGATGAGGGTGGGGCCTGTGGTGGAGTTTGCGGTGAAGCATTTGAGGAGGCGGACGGCGGAGTGGGTTCTGTATGTGAGTGGATTAAATTGTTGACATTTATTGCTTTTGGTTTCTTGTTGGGATAGTGTTTAGTTGAGCAGCTTGGGCTTGATTTGGTTCTTGTTTAGATTGATGCTTAGCGTGTGCCCAGTGTGGTTGATGGTAAAATACACAACATAACTTTAAACTTCTTAAATTGTTGTATCTGTAAGGTGCAATTTCAGCTGCACCGTTACCTTTTCTTTTCCTAAAAAAATTTCAGATGAGATTATTGTATATACTAAGGGCAACTACATATATCATACAATTCATTATTTGTCAAAACAAACATATGCTAAACAAAAAAGGAGAACCGTGAAGTTTATTAAGCAAAATGAAAAAGAACAAGAAAAAGAAGAAAAAGAAGAAACAGAAGGAAGCAACAACAAAAAGAAAAAAAAGAAAAGAAAACAAAAATATAGAACAAAGAAGACGATGCTATTAACTTATTAAGTAAAATGAAATTATTAGATTAAAGCCTTAACATTAACCTTAATTTATATGGGACTCAACAAAGAAGAAAGTCATTGAAATTTATACAAAGAACAAATAACTAATAACCCTAGAAAGAAGAAAAAGAAAAGGAAAAAGAAAAAGAAAGAAAGTACCTAGCTTTTTGCCGAAGAAAAAAAAAGAGAAAAAATAACAAACTTCTTCCCAGAAAGGAAAACAACAACGACAACAAAAAGCCTTTATCCCAAACTTTTAGGGTCGGTTGTATGAGTCTTTCCCCACCCAATTCTCTTGAGGGCTACTTACTTCGTCAAATTAACACTTTCCAAACCCTTGTTAATAGCTTAAACCCAAGTTCATTTTTGTCTCTTCTTAGCCCTTTCTGCTTTCCTACTTCCATTTTTTCAATTTTTCTAATTGGGGTGATTATGAGTTTTTTCAATTTTTCTAATTGGGGTGATTATGAGTTTCATTATATATATGCTGGAACCACCTAATCAGTTGTCCAAAATTTTATTTTTAATTGGGGCAACCTCTACTTTTTTCGGTATCTATATATTTCTTATTTTGTGTTATAGTGTGTTTCCACTAATGCACCTTAATATCCTCAATTCGGGTGCACTTTTTTTATACCATGTTTCTTAACCACTCATTGCTCTAATCCATTTAGTATGGCTAGTTAAACGACATCCTTTAAAATTTTCCCCATCAATTTTAAAGGCATTTTCTAATCGCACAATACTTTTGACGCAATTTGCCGTTTTAGCGAACTCGCTTTAATTATATGTGCAACATCATCTCTATCCTTCTAGAAGAAAAAGAAGAAAAAATATTGCATGCGCCTAGCCAGAAAGTGCACAAAGGCACACACGTAAGTGTGCTTCAGAAACTGCGTTGCCTCACTCATTTGTCAAGCCACTGTGTCTCATTTTGCTCTGCATTTTGCTTTAGATGATGCGGCCTAATGTGCCCTTAACTACAACACCTTGCACACCAATACATTTACTTGAAACATAACTTGAGGTATTTGTTTTGTGCTTGTATGACAACAAAAGAGATAAAAGGGACATAGTTGAGAAATAAATTGAGTTGGATCAGAGTTTTAATGACTCCCATTACTCAACCTTTGGGTTGAGAGATAACTGGAGTTATCTCAACTCCAAAATGAGCCCCATACAACCCAACCCAAAATTATAATAAGTAAATTACCTATGAGAACTCCACATGATTCCAATACCTATGAGAATTCCACATGATTCCAATATCTTAAACTGTATTCCCAAAGAGGGCCTTAAAAACTTGCTGGTGTCTTCCTTCATCTACATACTTTGACATGTTGAAATTTAAGCTGGCATGCCTCCCAACATTTTAATTACTTTTGCACCTTTTGTGCATATTAGGTCATGCACCTTTTGTGCGGGCTTTAGTTTGATGTAAATGAGTTCAAGCCTCTTCCACAATCTAACCTCGGCCATGATAGTAACTGCATATTCTTTAAAATTGTTTTTCTTCTTCTCAGCAAGTATTTTTTTTTTCTTCTTACTAAGTTAATGGACAACGATTATCTAGTGTAGTATTTTAGGCTAAAGATTGCTTTTCAAACATAATTTCGACTGTTATATGTCGTAGCGGGTCCATATACATCCTTGGGCATTTAGAAAGGGTTCAATGTCAGAGTAATTAACATAGGAAGGAAAATATATGGACCTTGAACTTTTATCAATATCCCCCCCCCCCCTCCCCCCCCCCCCCCCCCCCCCCCCCAACACACACACACACACACAAAAACACTTAATTGAGTTTAGCTAAGACTTGAATTTCATACAATAAGATATGAAGAATAAGTAGAAACAAATATCCCCTTCATTTTTCATAACATATATTTTCCTTTGCAGCCAACTCATGAATAGTCTCACTATAGCCCGGTCCTATTAGATTGCGTGTATAGGGTTCTTGAAGGAGGTGGAATTTTAATAGAATTCATATTGGATTGACGACATTAATTTAGAAGATACTATAACGAGGAAGGAGCATAAGGGTTTAGGATTAATTTTGGGGTTTTGGGCCAATTTTGGTGTGTAATGGACAGTGAAAGGGTTTACAATTTTTAGATTTTAGGCATTTTTTATTTGACGGCAACAAAATTGTTTCTTTGGGTATTCAAATTCAATGCGTAAGTAATTGATGGGCTTGCTTTTATTACTGAAAACTTAGAATCAATACTAGATCAGATTCTCGGAGATTGAGATGAGACCACTATGTATTTGATGTAGGGGAGAGCATAACTTGGTTATGATCGAAAACTGAACTGAACCATATCATAAATTAAGTTTGGTTTGGTTAACACTAAACTGGTTCACGTTCGTTATGGTCTTTGTTTGGAGTAGATAAATTCGGTTCGGTTTTGGTTAACCAAATGATAACCAAATTTTCCCTAAATAAAGAACAAATTTTTTGCTTTTTACACGTTGCTCACTTCTCTATTTCCAATCTTATCCAATCTCAGGTTCATCATCCAATCTCAGGTTCATCTCTGTTCGGCTCCCTAATTTCTTTCTCTTCTTTCACGATCTCTCTCTCTCTCTCTTCATTCTTTTCCACTTTATCTCTCTACGTAATCTTTCTCTCTCTACCCTTTTATCCTTGCCTAAAAAAATTGGTTTACCAAAAACCGAACCAAATTAATTCAGTTAGGTGACCGTTTCGTTAGTTTGTTTGGTTATGGTCATGGTTCGGTTAGTTTAGTTTGGGTATGTATTTGCTTTGGTTATTTTATGCACAATAACTGCAAAATTACCGTTGCATCCCCTTTTTTGATGGATATAATTGGTAAGATTGAGAGGTTGCGGTAATTGATAAGGGAAGTATTCTCTTTGAGAGTTAAATACATTAATTAGCTGGACTAACTGAAATGTAAGTATTCCTAATTTGTGGATTAACTAGAAAACATGGTAGATTAAAATTTCCTAATAATACATGTTGTCTGTTTTTCGTTGATCTACATAAATCAATGGGACGTACTGATTATCTATTTTTCTTTGATCTACTATTTAATATTTATTCATTATACTGATAATTTTCTTTGACCTAATGTCTATCTTAAATACATTAAATTTTGGTATTACATTTTCCCCCCGTACCCAAGTCTGTTAATTTTCTGTTTACGCGTAAGTAATCTATAACTTTTATAAGCTATAAGGTAATATCAGTATAGTGGATACATTTCAGCTCACTCCTTTTCTTACACATATTATATGTTAGTTTGGCTTATACTGCCTCTTAATTTATTTCTATATTGGCTATATATATATATCAATTGTCTAGCTGAATTTTAAATAGAGTGTTGAAGGCACCATATGCACCCTTATATTCTAATTGTCATAGAATAGTAAGGGTGTATACACACACACGCACACACACACACACACACACACACACACACACACACACACACACACACACACTAGGTTTGCCCGTTGACACGTGCCTACGGCACGTCTTCGGAACGGTGCACCTGGTTTGGTTATATAAAATAGTTTTGGAGGTCCAGCAAATTAATTGAAGTAGCAAATATATTAAATGAGGAAGCAATATATCTACCTTTAAGCTCAACCATCGCCTTTTTGATCATTAGCTTGAACTTACCTGGAATGCATATAGTTTGTTAGAAACACTGCATAGAGTTTTTTTAAACTTCGGCATCACTTTTACATACTTGTAATAGTTGTGAAAGGACATTATCATATAGGTTTTATAGAGCTTACTCTAATCCCATAACCACTATGAGCATGTCTAAATACAATGGTAACGCAAGTGCAGGTATGAAGGTATTTACAATACCAATAATCTAAACATTTGTTTGTCTGAGACTCAGTTTGTAATTGAAATACTTCTTATTATTATTTCAACCAAAATGAAATACATGAAGTTCTCAAAACTCTAATCCAAGCTAATCATTTCTTTTATCTCCACTTTGTCTCCCCATTGCACCTTTATAAAAAAAAATCAAAATGGATAAATAACAAATTACTTTAGCTGTCTTTCTTGAGCGGAGAGTTTACACCCTTCACTGGTAAACTCCAGTCATCCCAATCCTATATATCCAAACATACACTAAAAGTTCTTATATGTTATGTTATCCATGGTTTCTAATAACCAGTGAAGGGAACACTTCACGATAGTATTTTCTTTTGTAGTAAAAACGTTAATGTTGCATATTTGCCAAGTTATTTTAGGTTGCTGGTCAGCTTACCTGTCCTGCTATGGTTTGGAAGCCCAAATTGTGGCCACCAAATAATCTATCTCACTTGCGTACACCTTATATCAAAACCAATAAAAAACTCATCAAATAAATCACGAAATTAAAATTTTTTAAACCCAAAAATGAAACAATCATACCTCTCTGAACTTAGATTCCATGCACACACAAAATTCGAGTTAGCAAAAAACTGAGTAATCCCCTGCACACACAAAATTAAAAATTAGAATGAGAATTCGGTTAATGAGATGAAATTAGAGTTGTCATATTGCATATAGAGGCTCTCGATTCGGTGGAGGGGAGTCGTCGATACGGAGTCGCTTAATATCCGCGATCGATTTGGTGGAGGGGAGTCACCGATACGGAATCAGCAGCGGATCAGATATCGGCGACGACCTCTTGATTGGGGTTCAACATTGGATTTGGATTTGCTTTGAGATTTTCAAATTTTCAAATTTTTAAAATTTCAAAATTTCAAAATTATCAAATATTTCAATTTAAAATTTAAAATTTAAAAATTTAATTTTTTTTATATTTAAAAATTTTTTAATTTAAAAAAATTTAATTTTTTAATTTTAAAAAAATAATTTTTTTAATTTAAAAAAAATAATTTTTTAATTTTATTTTTTTAAATTTTTTTTAAAATTTAAAAAGTTTTTATAAATTTTTTTGTAATTTTTTTATAAGTTTTTGAATTTTTTGATTTTTTGAATTATTTTTAAATTTTTTAGTTTTTTATTTTTTTATTTTTTTAAATTTTTAAAATTTTTAATTTTTCTTAAATTTTTTTTTTGAGAGAGAGAGAGAGAGAGATATATAATTAAATAAATAAAGGAGTTGTTTTGGGTGGAGAGAGAGAGAGAGAGAGAGAGAGAGAGAGAGAGAGATAATTAAATAAATAAAGGAGTTGTTTTGGGTGGGGGATTTGAATTTGAGTTTTGGGGAGAAACTTTTGAGAGGAAAAATGTGTTTTGTGAGGTTAGATCTGGGCCTTTGATTTTGGGAGGATTGAAGGAGAGCCACTTGATAGCTTTCTTTGTATTTTATTATATAGATATATCAAATGTCTAGCTGAATTTTGAATAGAGTGTTGAAGGCACCATATGCACCCTTACTATTCTAATTGTCACCTAACCACAACTATAAAGTTAGAACTCTATATTCTAGATTAAGAGGCTAACCCTTAGGAGTTCGGCCATAGTTCATAGGCATTCTAACAACTGCTTGTAATAACTTTGGATAAATCTTACTCAGGTTCCTTTTTTTTCTCTTTTTCTTTGAGAGATATTTGTTTGTTTCAGTGGACTAGTTAGAAGTTCTTCACTTCTGCATCCAATATATTTTTATGGTTATTGAAAATTGACGAACCTTGCACCATTTTTCTTTCATATGCTATGCAAATTGCTAAACTTAATATATATATATATATATTATTTGAAATTTCATAGACCATATATATATATATATATATATATATATATATATATATATAATAAACATTGCATGATTCAGAGAGGATTTTCTTCTGCAGAAGCTAAAAGTTACAGCTATTGGCGTCGAGCTTCTGGAAGTTCAGTCTGGAGATCTCCGATGGTGCTTGGATTTTAGAGATATGAATTCCCCTGCCATCATACTTTTGTCGGACAGTTATGGGAAAAGAAGTACTGAAGGTGGGGGTTTTATTCTTTCTCCCCTCTATGGAAGAAAAAGTAAAGCTTTTGTTGCTTCAGCTGGAGTCTCTAACACCTCAATCATTTCACATTTGGTATAATTAGTTTCTTCCCTTTCCCTTTTGTAAATCCTTCTAGTAAAATCTCCTTTCGCTAAGTTCATCGTAAAAGGTCACTGTATTGATTGTCATTTTTTGACCTATCCAGGTTAAAACTGCAAGATCCACTGTTGGTGTGTCATTGTCTGTTGACAATTCTCAATCGCTTACGATAACAGAATTCATTGAGAAAAGAGGTCTAATTCATTGCACTGGCTTGAACTTGCTTGCTGTATTTAATCTTCTCTTACCATATTTTACATTTGTGATTTTATGGTTTATAATCCTTTTCTAGATGTCATCTCTGATTTTGTTCTTGTTTTTAGCTAATCCCAGGTGGTTGTTTTGCACTTTTGTATGCTTGCTGGCATCTTTGTGGCCGCAGCTAGATGTTTAGTTTGTTTACGTTGTGAACTCCGTGACAGACTAATTTTCTTTTATTTGGCTGGAGCTCTTTGAGCTCTATCAATTCTATCAAAAAAAACACAACACTTGGATGCTATGTTAAAAATTATTCATACTATGTAGAGTGTTCTTTATGAACATCATTTATGGGACACCTAAAGCTCACAAGAATTCCACAGAAAATTATTCTTGTTGATACCCAACTAAAGATGCCCACCGTAAATCATGTCTTGTCATAAACACCATAAGCAATTTTGAACATGACAGTACTCCAATCTAATTATTGTTGCCATCACAGTTTGTAATTAGTCCTAGTGTGGGTAGAAATTCTCCCAACAAACAGTAAAAACATTTGGGGATTATGTTGCTACTTTTTTCGGTGTGGGAGCAATCAGATAATGAGTTTTGGATTTTGAGGGAAAAATTTACAATCTGGACCTTCGATCAGATCTGGAATTGGCTGGTTGAAGACGTCTGACGAACCTGCACAAAGCCTAAGCACTAGGGTTGGCCTTAACGAAAGGCGCTTCAATGCTTAAGTCAGTAACTCAGAAAGGAGAATACAAGTTTTGGTGGAAAAGTATTGATTACCTCTTAATAATGGAGGTGGAGGGCATTTATATGCTGAGAGTTAGTTCCAAAAGAGACTTAAAAAAGTTTTTTTTGGGTTTAAATTACAACTTCCTTGGTGAAGGGATAGAGTTAATTGCTCTTCCATTGATGAAGGGATAGAGTTAGTTGCTCTTCTTGTTGAAGAGATAAAGTCGTTGCTCTGGGGGTTGGACTGACAGCCCTAATAGGTTGAAAATTCCTTATTGCTTGGGCTGTAAGTAAGCTGAAATTGTGGATTTGGTTGATCTAGTGGGTCGGAAAATGACCTATGTTCTTCTAGAAAGCTTGCTGCTGAAATTACCGTTCTGCCCTGAAGAAGCCGAGATATGGGCCAGAATCGTACGATCCTAATTTGTTGGAATTTTACCCGTATCATAACCTTCAATTCCTGAAGCTTGAGTGTATTAGTCTTCGAGGAGCAGCCCTGTTTCGGATGATATGGAGAGCTTACCTAACTTTCGAGGACCATTGGAGATGCTGAGGACTTTGTTCGAAGCTTCTGGGGGCGGTAATCATTTTTCTGGATTTTCTGTCAACTTCCCCGAATTTTTAGAATTTTTAATTAATTTTTTTCTTCTTCAATTTTTAATCATTTTATTTTTAATTAATTTTTCCAAATTTATAAATATTTTGTGGAATTATTTAATTAAAATTCCTAAATTTATAACTACTTTTCAGAATTTTAAATTATTTGTCCAAAATTATAATTATTTTTTCCCAAAATTTTAATTATTTGTCGGAATTGTAAATTAATTTTCCCGAATGTATAATTATTAATTATAATTTTTAATTAAAAAATCATACCTAGGCATGGATTTTGGAGCAGATCAAGTGGCGTGCTTTTCGAAGCGATCAGACGGCGGGAATTGGGCCTTAAGCGCAAGACAACTCGGACGAGAAATGCCACCGAGCTGCTTGAGGTCACATGCGAGGATCGTGCTGTGTCAGACTCGTGACACGTGCTAGTTCATCAACGTGCAAGGGACCTTCATCGGCTTGAGTAGGACCTTAATAAGCACATTGTGGTCGAGTCATTCGAAGGAAGTGGAGACTACCTTGGAAAGGGATTCTGCTTGCCCGTTTCCCTCGTGAAGGATGCAAACGACTTCTGTCTCGTTGAATGTTGCTAGGAGTTAGTTCACACAAGCTAATCATGTGGTCGTCTCGAACTTCATAGTCTCCTCAGATTTCATTCACTACCACCTGGGAGTCTCTGAACATCCTGACCTTTCGGGCCCCCACCATCCGAGCTAAAAGGAGGTCGGCAATCACCGCCTCATATTTGGACTTGTTGTTGGAGGTTCGGAAGTTGAGACGAAGCGATTACTGGAGGATGAACTCGTCATGACCGAGT
Organism: Hemerocallis citrina; assembly: GCA_017893485.1. Taxonomy (NCBI): domain Eukaryota; kingdom Viridiplantae; phylum Streptophyta; class Magnoliopsida; order Asparagales; family Asphodelaceae; genus Hemerocallis; species Hemerocallis citrina. The sequence goes on from CM030363.1 coordinate 24,141,236, forward strand.
AAGATGACACCAGCCTCGCTTCTTTTATTGCAAGAGGAGTCATCGACGTAAACCCTCCTGGTAGGAGAATACTCGTCCTTTCCAAGTAGGAGGATACTCGTCCTTTTTGGGGGGATCGAGGATGATGCTCTCTACAATGAATTTGGCTGTGGTTGGGGCCTTAATAGCCGTCCTGGGGCGGTAGTTGTTGCCGTGCTGGCTCAACTCGATGAACTGCTTCACGAGTCGACTCGAGTTCTTTGGCTTGTGAAACACTTGTTTGAGGGGTTGGTCGGTGGGAACCGAGATGGAGTGTGCTTGGAAGTAAGGAGAAAGCTTTTGGGTGGCTGTGACCAGGGCATAAGCCAAGCTTGGCATCATGGAGCAGTTTGCTCCTATGAAGCATGGATACGGGTACGATACGACACGGGTACGGTGATACTTGATTTTATAAAAAAGTAGGACACGGGTGCGTTGTGGGTACGTTAAATATAAAATAATTTGTATTATATTTATAGATACAAAAATATTCTTTCTTCTTAAAAATGCAAACATTTAAACCATTTCATTGAACTATAAGAATGCATTATAATTATGAGCATTTTAGAGAAAAGAAATGATAATCTAACTATCAAATCTTTGGGTAGTCTTGTTTTGTGTTTGAGCATAATTGTAAACAACAAACTTTTGAAATTACTCTAGGACCCCATGCATTTATCTAAATATAATGGTGTCTACAGTTTGTGAAAAATGTATTAAAAAATTTGGTGCTCCTTGGGTACGCACCCGGGAGTACCCAAGGAGTATCGGCATCCGATACGCACCCGACACGGGTACGTCGACCATTTGGAAGTATCCGTGCTTCCTAGGTTTGCTTACATAGTAGATCGGCGTCTGGACCAAGTCTCCTTCTCTAACTAAGATAACACTAAAGGTCTGATCTGAAGTGGCCATATAGAGGTAAAGCACCTCTCTTGGTTCGGGCTTGCTTAGGAGTGGAAGACTGGTAAGGTATGCCTTGAGCTATTCAAAGATTTTTGCTATACTTGCGCCCCACTCAAAGCCCTCTGACTCGCGGAGAGTTTTGAAGAAAGAGTCACTTCTCCCCAGATTTGGAGAGGAAGTGTCCGATGAAGGCTAGGCACCCTGTGAGTTTTTGGACTTTTTTGATGCTGGAGGGGGGAGACATGCCAAGTATTGCCTGGATCTTCTTCGGGTCGGCTTCAATTCCTCTATGGCTGACCATGAATCCTAAGAACTTCTCCGAGGAGATCCCGGAGGCGCACTTCGAGGGGTTGAACTACATGTGTATTCGTAGAACTTCAAAAGCTTCTTAGGAGGTCAGTAACATGATCTTCTTTCTTAAGGCTCTTTACGAGCATATCGTCTATATAGACTTTCATGAGCCTATCTGTCATTTAAAGACTTTGTTTACTAATCACTGGTTGGTGGCTCCAACGTTTTTCAGCTCGAAGGGCATGACTCGATAGTAGTAAAGACATTGGTTGGTGATGAAGGACGTTTTCGGGATGTTGAGAGGGAACATTCGGAACTGATTGTATCTCGAGAAGGCATCCATAAAACTGAGGAACTTGTTCCCAAATGTGGCATTGATCAAGACTTCAATGGTAGAGAAAGGAAAGGGGTCCTTCAGGTAAGCTTTGTTTAGGTCGGTGAAGTCGATGCAAATCCTCCACTTGTCGGTCGCTTTCTTTACCAGGACTACGTTGTCTAGCCAATCGGGATAGCTAACTTCTTAAATGAAGCGGGCTTCTAGGTGTTTGTTGGCCTCTTTATTGACCGCTTGTTGTTTGTCAGAGGTGAACTTGCGGCACTTTTTCTGGACCGGCTTAACATCGGGATTGACGCTGAGACGGTGCATGATCAATTCTTCCAAGATGCCAGGCATGTCGGCAGTAGTCCAAGCAAATAAGTTCCGATTCTCCCTAACGCATCTGACAATTTGTTTCTTGACTTGGCGGGAGAGAACTTTACTTACTTGAAAATACTTGGTTTGATCTTCTTTGGAGAAGATCTCTTCTAGTTCATTCACGGACTTGGAGTTAACTTTACTCCTCGCTTGAGGGAGTTCTATGGATTCGAGAAGGAGGATCGAGCCCCCTATTGTGGCCGTTAGGCAGTTAAAATTGGTTTTTGGAACTAATCGGTCTAGAAGCGATTAATGATTAATCGGTTAATCGGAAAATAATCGGGGATTAAATCGGAAAAAAATCGTTATATATATATATATAGAGAGAGAGAGAGAGAGAGAGAGAGAGAGAAATCTTCGGTTGCACACTACTTTAGTGAGCACTCTGTGAGCACTCACGAAATAGAGCACCTATGAAAAATTTGAACTGCTCATATTGTTCTATATACCTAAGATAGCATAACAATAAAAAATCAATTAATTTGAAATTCATTTGTCCATGATTTACATCGTCACAAAATTGTATGGCTGAAAATTCTAACAGCATGATGGATGGGCAAATGAACTTCAAATTACTTGATTTTTTATTGTTTGGCTATCTTAAGCATATAGAACAATATGCGCGGTTCGGATTTTTCATAGGGTCTTTATTTCATGAATGCTCACGGAGTGCTCACCAAAAGTAGTGTGCAACCGAAGGGGACTCTTTCTCTCTCTCTCTCTATATATATATATTATATATATATATAATTAAAAAAAGATATATTCTCATTACCTTAAATCTTAACTTAAAACTATTATGAGATTATCAAATAGGAACATATAGTTATAGAGAAAAAGAAGCAAGTACTTGGTTTGAGCTGAGTTTGGATTCTGGATGTGGATCGGGTCGGGATTGTTGGTTGGTTTCATCAAACAAAAATAATCGGGGAGGAGTAGCGCGAGTAGCAAGAGGAGGAGGTGCAGCAGATGCGGGCCGGATCAAGTATGCGACGACGGATCGAGTTTGGGTTTGCTCGAGGAAGAAGAGAATCAGTTTGGGTTTGGGTTTGCCCGAGAAAGAAGAGAGCGGTGACATGTCGGGTTTGGGTTTGCGTGAGGACCAGAAGGGATTTGGATTTTTGATTTGGATTTGAGTTTGGGTCGGATTGAGCCCAAATAATTCAAACGAGTATGAAAATTAGAGGAGATTTAATCGGTTAATCGTTTACTTAAAATCGGCCGATTAACCGCTAATCGGTCGATTATACCGCTAATCGGTCGATTATACCGCTAAACAGCCGATTATACCCGATTATACCCGATTATACCCAATTAAATCGCTAACTATTGAAATATTATAAATCGCTAAAAAAATAATCGCTTAGCCTCTGATTAGCGATTAATCGGGGATTAATCGGGTGTAATCGGGAATTTTATCTGCTTAGTGTGGCCGTATAACATGCCCAAGCGCTTCTTGGCTTTCCATAATTTCTCATATCCCTTCATCTTCATATGGAAGGCTGAAGCTACGACTTGAAGAGCTACTAGGCTAGGATGAGGTTGGCAGTGTAGGCGGCTTTCACATTGACGATCATGAAGTACATGGCCTCGGTTCGGGTAGCTGGGGCTTTTTTGCGGTCACGTCGAGGATGACTATTCTTTCAATCTGGACTGGAGCCCTGGAGAACTCGTGGAGGGTCTACCCGGCATGTTTTAGACAGTCCCTGGAGAGTTGAGGCCCTTAAAAGCTTCTAAGAAGAAGATGTTCACCGAGTTCCCATTGTCTACTAAGATGCGGCGCACTTCGTGGTTTGCCATGCAGGGGCTGATTATGAGTGCGTCCCAATAGGGTGTTCGAACACCTTCCAGATCTTTGTCCGAGAAAGTTACTGGAACTCCCAAGCTTTTGGATTTGGGGGGGGGGGAGTTGTGTAAGTTCACTTCTAGGGCGAATGTCTTTCGGGAGTGTAACTCTCAAAAGTCAATGTGCTCCGAGTCTTAGGACGCGGGTTTTTTCTCTGCACATTTGTTAGCTCTCTGTACTTGAGGAGACCCAACCTTATCTTTCAGGGTGTACTTGGAGAGGTAGTTTTGGCAAATCAGAGCTTCAATCTTCTCTTTGAGGGCTCAACAATCATCGATGTTATGGCCATGGTCCTTATAAAAAGGTACCATTGGCCCCAATCCCTTCTTTTGCCTGACGTGTTCATCCTGGGAGGAGGGCAGAGTAGCTCATCTTCTTCGATTTCCATATTGACTGTTGATATACTAGCATTGAGAGGAGTAAACTTATCGAAGCGAGGGACTGGAGGAGGGCGATGTTGATCAGAACCATCATTCTGGGACTTCTTAGGCCACTCTTCGTTTGTACTCTTCCGTTTGTTCCCTGATGAGGGTTTTCTTGGGTTATAGGGGCGGAGGGCCTTTTTAGTTCGGATGTACTTCTTACTCCGTATTAGGAGTTCAGAAAAGTTCCGAGGAGGCTTCTTGACAAGAGATGCTTTGAGATCGACGTGGCTGACGTTGTGTCTGAAGGTGTCAGCTGCTATTGCTGAATGCTGAGTCAATGGCTGGGATGGACCTAAACTCAGTTGTGAAGCGCCTGACGAAATCCTTGAGTGGCTCTCGATCTCTTTGCCTTAACTCGAGCAGGGAAACACTCGTCTTCTCTGTCTTGCGACTGCAGACAAAGTGGGTGATGGTATGGGAGTACCTTTTCTGTGCCGACCCCTTCAAGTTTGTTGGGAACGTTCTATAGAGGTGCGTGTCAGATGCTCGGTGGATCATCATGAAAGTTTTAAAACTCTCAATGTTATTTGCTGGGTCGGATTCACCATTGTATGACTCGAAGGCTAGCATTTTGAAGTTCTCTGTAACGGGGGCTTCAAGACTCGACATGGAGAAGGGAGGTCGGATGTGGCGGTAGCCTCTGCCCTAGCGATCCTCTTGACCGATCGAGCAAGGTGGTATTCCATCTCTTGGAGGCGACGAAGGACCAGATCTTCACACCTCTTGGATCGAGTTGACTTGTGAGACTCTTCTTCTTCACACCTCTTGGATCAAGCTGACTTGCGAGACTCTTCTTCTTGCACATCTCTAGGATGGTGATCGGTTATCTGACAATTTTTGTTCAGGGCAACTTGGAGGGTTGGGAGAACTTGATTTTTGAAATTGCAGAACTCAGTCTGGGTGATGGGTGCCTCATATTCTCTGTTGTTTTTGGGAGCTCGTCGGCTGATTGGAGTCAGGCTCGTCTTGTTTCTTTGCCCCCGTGGTGAGGGGTGACCGTCGAGACTTCTCTCGGCGGGGTTAAGGACTTCTCTTGCTCCCCAAGTGTTTTGAGCAGTGGATTTCATCTTGGGCACGCTTTTCATCTAAGCGCCTGCGGAGGTCCGTTCTTTACTGTCGGGATTTGATGATGTCGTGGAGATTTGACTATGCAGGATGTGCCGGAGAGGGGGATGATGTGTGGATTGAGACCCGACCCTCAATCAGGTGAGGCCCAAGGCGAGGTTCAGAGCAACGCCGTTGCACTATTTTAAATTTCGGCCGTATCAACTGAAATTTCGTTTCGGCTAGTTTGTTGATACGAAATCATAAATTTTATACTCAATATTGTTTTGAACCGAAATGTGTAGATTTCTGCCGAAATTGCCTAAATATTGACCGAAATATCAGATAAGTCTTTCAATATAAGATCTTAAGCTAAGATAATGTGAGGATTTCATCTATCTTTTGTTTGTGTATATGCAAAGTCAAGTAAGTCTATTAACTAATACATTTTTTCTAATCAACTCAAATTCAATTTAGTTATATACTTATACATGATCTTTTAAGCTGTTGTTAAACTTTGCAAATATTTACATTGATTGATTCATGTCATTACTTACATTATACAATATTTTATTTGTAAAATGACATGTAGAACATATAATATCTTGTTTAGTAACAAAAAAATATGTTTATTGAGTGTCCGAAATTAACATCCGAGATGATCACATTTCTCCGGGATCTCTGATATCTTCGATCCGAGACGAAACAACCCTTGCCGAGACGAGCCCGAAATTCAAGATTTAAAACCTTGCGCCGTTGGGAGCCCGCCGACGTAGCCTTGCTGAGGGAATGTTGCAATGGTGGACATGAGGCCTGCAACGACGGGCGTGGAGGTTGCCCCGGAGGAGGAAGAGGAACGTCGGCTTGACAGCTAGTGATCGCCGCCTTCTATCTTTTGGGGGCCATGGCTGAAAGTGGGTTTTTGCCTGCGAGATCTGATAAGAGAGACAAATATGTGATTTTCCACAGACAGTGCCAATCTGTTGCTTTTTTTTTTGTGTTGGACTAATCCGATAATGAGTTCGAATTTTGAAGGAAAAATTTACAATCTGGACCGTCGATAAGATTTGGAGTTGGCTGGGTGAAGGCGTTCAACGAACCTGCACATACTAAGTACCGGGGTTGCCCCCGGTGACGACGCTCAAGTCATAAACTCAGAAAGGAGAATAGAGTTTTTGACGGAAAAGTATTGATTACCTCTTACTGATGGAGGTGGAGGATATTTATAGGTTAGGAGTTAGTTCCAAAGATAGAATTGAAAATATATCTTTTGGGTTTAAACAATAGATTCCCCTGTTGAAGGGATAATGTTAGTTGCTCTTTCCTTGATGAAAGGATAGAGTTGGTTGTTTTTTTGTTGTTGAAGAGATAAAGTTAGTTGCTTTAGGTGGAATTTGATAGAGTTAGTTGCTTTAGGTGGAATTTGACTGACAACCTAATAGGTCGGAATTCCTTTCTTGCTGTAAGTAAGCTGAAATTGTGGATTCGGTTGAGCTAGTGGGTCGGGAAATGACCCATGTTCTTCTAGTAAGCATGCTGCTGAAATTACCGTTCTGCCCTCGAGATGCTTTGAGATGGGTGCCAGAATCTTACGATCCTGATTTGTTCCAATTTTTAACCCGTATTAGATTCCTTGTTCTCTTGTATATAATGCGGAAAACCAGGCCTTGATGATTGAGGGAATCTCCGAAATTAAATCATAAAGACCTTGAGATATATAGCAATTGCGCACAACCATTGTCCAGCTAAGTTGATTATCTCGTTGGGTGTTTGGTATGCAGATTGGAGAATTCTCGGGAATGTGAGAGTTGGCATCGTTCCCGAAAATATTGCATTAAAGCATTTTGTACAGTACATTACATTCCTGAGAATCCTCCATTGTTGTATTTATATATTCAGAAATCTCATGGTTTTTTTTTTTTTGGGGGGGGGGGGTATCCACAAATCTCATGGTTTTTTTTGGGGGGGGGGGATGCAAACCTTCCCAACAAAGGATTTTAATTCCCATGGGAATCCAACATTGACTCCAAAACTATGCTTACTTGTCACCAAACCAGGTAATCCACAAGGGAAAGGAGGATTCTCTTGCATTACAACAACAACCAAACATCCCTTTAGGAGCACTAAATTAGGTATGAAAAAAAAACCCGTCAATTGCGTCGGTGAATTGAGCAATTTCAAATATTTCCTTTACCCAGTAAAATTTAGTCCTTTTATTTTCTCTCTCTGCTTCTCTTTAGGTAGTTAGTCTTTCCAACAATCATTTTAGGCTTTAAACAAGGACCAAGCAAAGGCCTATGTAACATGTCAATATTTAAGGTGCAAACTCTGCGACTGCATATGCGATGTGGTCAAAGGCCTTTGTTTTCGGTCATTATTCATAAAATGCAGGTAACATGAGAAATGCACACCAGTACAGGGTGCATATTGCTTTATTCCCCTCATATTGGGTGCTTACTGGGTGCAGATTGCATTATGCTATCTCATATTAAAATGTATAACAATGTAAGTGGTATGCAGGTCCAAAATTCATGGTTCCACATTCCGCCAATCGTAAGATTGTATGATGATGGCATTTAAAGTTCACAGTTTTTTGTTATCTGTTGGTCTCTGAATTTCGTATGTGACCTATGGTTTCGCTCAATTTTGGCAATGTTAGTACCTTCATTTCAAATATCAGTAGACACATCTTGCCTAATATAATGTTAGAGCTGACAATATCTTGCCAAATTAGAAGTATTATATTGCTTATGCTCTTAGGTTTGTAGGCATGTAATTAAATATATTAATGATGCCTCTTAGGGCTGTTATAGACAGTACCTTGTGGTACAATTTTAAATAATTGTTAAAGCTATTTTAGTTGAACTCCTGATAACAGTTACATGGGTTGGTTAATTTCTTCAATAGTTCATTGCAATTTGCAGCAAAGGAGGCAGTTGGTGCCGAGGAAACCCCATACGGGGGATGGTCCGTGATGAGGCTGCGCTCTGCCGCTCATGGAACTGCTAATGTTACGGGCTTAACTTTGAGTATTGGACCTAAGGGCGGACTAGGAGACCAAGGTGATTCTGTACCGCGCCAACTGATTCTTACGAAGGTTTCTCTCGTTGAAAGGCGTCCCGATAACTATGAGGTATAGTATTGACTCTTTCTTACTATTGTTCATGATCATAAAAACTTGTGTACTCCATCTTCTAGAAATTTGTGTATGTAATTGATTCATCGACTAAATTACATACTGAAAAAAAAACATTATGATGTACTATTCTGATGTTGAGTTCCTGTTTTCTGATGGAGAATTGATATAAAATTTATTTTGGTATTTTTATTTTTTTAGATCACTTTGTGCTGAGCTACATATTAATTTTAGTGAAATTGGTTATACTAAGTCTAAATTTTGACTGTATATATTTTTGTTTCTGCCATTTGTAAGAGTTCCTGCTTGAACTATCTAGATTTATTTGCATGTCCGGTGCTCTGGTATACTTTACCATTTTCAAGAATTAAAAATTATTTATCACATTATGGGAGTATGGCTATGTAGAGAACTGCACAATGTTTCCCATTATTCAATAGAGGTTGGCTTCACACACCCAATGACCTAACATCAGTTGGCTTCACACATGTAATTTAGGTTATAAATTATAAAAGTTATTTTGTTGATGACTGAAAATGAGGGAAAGATCTTGATTGCTTTTATCACACACACACACACACACACACTCTGGTATGTGCATACCCTGGCTTTTTAAAATTTCCACCAGCACAATTGGTTTCACAATAGGAAAGTATTGCTTTAAACCAGTTTCAAATTACAAGGTTCCTTTGCAGGCTTGCAAATGTTAAAAAAACATATAACCAAATTAGAACATTTATTATGGGCATTATTTCTCATATCTCGATGTATATAATAGTCAAGAAGACGTGCAATGCACATTTAATTCTTTTATATCTATCTATATATATATATATATAGGGAAAAAGGGGTATGAGCAACTTGCTCATTTAGTAAATAAGCAATTAATGATGTGGCATGCATGTAATTGGAAAATCCTTAAAAGGGTTAAGTTGTCCAATGTATCACATGCATGCCACATAATCACTTGCTCATTTACTAAATGAGCAAGTTGCTCATATTCCTTTTACCCATATATATATATATATATATATATATATATATATATATATATATATATATATATATATATATATAGACAAACCTTCCGTTGTGCACTAGCCATGGTGTGCACTCCGTGTGCACTCGGCCTTCGGGCCTTCGTATCGACGATCCGAACTGTTCACATTGATCTATACGTCTAAATTAGTCTAAATATGTAAAATCAAGTCATTTGAAATTCATTTGCCCATCCATCATGTCATTATAAAAAAAAGATATTCAACCATATAATTTTGTAACACTTCAATGCATGGGCAAATGAATTTCAAATGGCCTGATTTTACATATTTAGAGTAATTTAGACGTGTAGATCAATGTGAACGGTTTGAATCGTCGATACGAAGTCCCGAAGGCCCGAGTGCACACCATGGCTAGTGCACAACGGAAGGGGACTCTCCCTTTCTCTCTCTATATATACGAAGTTACTCAACTACCGAGAGATTAAATTAATGAGCCATACGATGAAAATTTGGGAGAGAGTGATCGAACATAGACTGAGACTAGAAACTACAATGTCTGAGAATCAGTTGGATTTATGCCTGGGAGGTAAACAATGGAAGCAATTTATGTACTGAAGAGACTTATGAAAAAATATAGGGGGAATAAGAAAGATCTACATATGGTGTTTATAGATCTAGAAAAAGCATATGATAAGGTCCCTAGAGACATACAAAGGTAGGTCCCTAGAGACATAGTATGATATGTGTTAAATAATAAAAGAATAACTATTCAGTACAGAGGTAATTAAGAATATGTATGAAGGGGCAAAGACCACAATTAGAACAACCACAGGAGAGGCCAGTGATTTTCCTATTATAGTAGGTTTACACCAAGGTTCGGCTTTAAGCCCTTACCTCTTTACTTTGGTTATGGATGAATTGATGCGAGGAATACAAGATGAAATGCCTTGGTGTATGCTTTTTGCCGATGACGTCGTCTTAGTGGACGAGACTAGAGCAGGGGTCGATGCTAAATTAGAATTATGGAGAGAAATTTTAGAAGTGAGAGACTTTAGAATAAGCAAAACTAAAACAAAGTATATGAAGTGTAATTTTAGTGATATTCGGAACACAACTGAGGAAGTAGTGAAGCTTGATGGTCAAGAGATACCTAAGATAGACCGTTTCCGATATTTAGGTTCAATTATACAAAGAGATGAGGAGATTTGTGAAGATGTTATACATAGGATCCAAGCAGGGTGGCTTAAGTGAAGAAGTGTCAGTAGTGTTTTGTGTGACAAGCATATACCTTTGAAGTTAAAAGAAAATTTTTATAGGACGACTGTTAGACCATCAATGATGTATGGAGCAGAGTGTTTGGCAACAAAGAAACAATATGTCCAAAAAATTAGTATAGCGGAGATGAGGATGCTAAGATGGATATGTGGTAAAACCAAAAAGGATAAAGTTAGAAACGAGCATATACGAGACATGCTAAAAGTAGCTCTTATCCAAGACAAGTTAAGAGAGAATCGTCTCAAGTGGTTTGGACATGTCAAACGGAGACCTAGTAGTGCTGTCGTTAGAAAAAGTGATTTGATAAGTATTGATAGTAGAGTTAGGGGTAGGGGAGGACCTAAACTTACTTGGTGGAAACGGTGAGAAAAGAGATGATAACTTGTGACCTTACAGAAGATATTGTGCTAAACTGAGCAGAATGGAAAACTAGGATTCATGTAGCCGACCCTAACTAGTTGGAAAAAATGCTTTGTTGTTGTTGTTGTTGTTGGTGGTGGTGGGGTGTGTGTGTGTGTGTGTGTGTGTGAGTAAAAGGGATATGAGCAACTTGCTCATTTGGTAAATGAGCAATTGATAAGGTGACATGTATGTGATGAGGTGTCATGTATGTGATACTAACTCTTTCTAGGATTTTCCAATCACAGACATGTCACCTTATCAATTGATGAGCAAGTTGCCCAATGTATCACATACATGACACCTCATCACATACATGTCACCTTATCAATTGCTCATTTACTAAATAAGCAAGTTGCTCATACCCCATTTTCCATATATATATATATATATATATATATATATATATAGTCCCCTTCTGTTGTGCACTAGGCCGCTGTGTGCACTCGATCTTCCCGTCTTCGTATTGACGATCCGAACCGTTGACATTGATCTACACATCTAAATTAGTCTAAATATGTACAATCAAATAATTTGAAATTCATTTGCCCATCCATCATGTTAGTATAAAAAACAACGAATTTCAGCCATACAAATTTGTAACACTTCAATGACTGGGCAAATGAATTTCAAATGATTTGATTTTACATATTTAGACTAATTGAGATGTGTAGATCAATGTGAATGGTTTTGATCGTCAATACAAAGGTGGGAAGGCCAAGTGCACACGAATGCACACGACGGCCTAGTGCACAACGGAAGGGGACTATATATATATATATAACCATGATTGAAGTGTTACAAATTGTATGACTGAAAAATTGTTATTTTTTTTATAATGACATGATGCATGGACAAATGAATTTCAAATGAATTGATTTTATATTTCTAGACTAATTTGGTCATATTAAAACAATGTGAACGGTTTGGATCATCCACATGATGGATAGGTGTGGAGTTCTCATGAAGCTTATCATGAGAACGGTTCTCACCCGATCGCTACCCTATATATAGCCATGATCGAGTGAACTCTTTTGGTGAGAACTTTTGTTTAGGACATTAGTTGAAAGATCCGAACCGTTCATGTTGATCTACATAACTAAATTAGTCTATGGATGAGAAATCAAGTCGTTTGAGATTTGTTTGCCAATGCATTGAAGTGTTACAAATTGTGTGACTGAAAAATCGTTATTTTTTATAATGACATGATGCATGGACAAATAAATTTCAAATGACTTGATTTTATATTTCTAGACTAATTTTATCATATTAAACAATGTGAACGGTTCAGATCATTCACATGATGGACAGGCGTGGAGTTCTCACGAAGCTTATCATGAGAACGGTTCTCACCCGATCGCTACCATATATATATATAATGTTTCGGTGAGAACTCCTTCGGTGGGAACCATGAGAGAACTTTTTTGTAGGACATTAGTGGAATGATCAGAATCGTTAATTTTGATCTATGTGGCTAAATCTGTCTAAGGATGAAAAATAAAGTCGTTTGAGATTCGTTTTCCTTGCATTTCAAATTGTATGGCTGAATATCGTTATGTAATGACATGATGCATGGAGTCATGGACAAATGAATTTCACTTGATTTTACAATTATTGACTAATTTAGTCATGTTAATCAATGTGAATGGTTGGATCGTTCATGTGATGACTATGTATGAAGTTATCACGAAGCATATCGTGAGAATGGTTCTCACTAGATTGCGTGATCACTAGTTTGCGTGATCCCCTAAGAACTGATCTTTTAGCTTAGTTTGAGATCGTCTTCCCGTAGAGATGTGAAGGCCATTTAATTGAATCAACACGCATCGGGAGGCAGGAAAAAAACCCCCAAAAAACTAAAAAAAACCCTAGTTCAAGCCTAAACCAAATCTCTACTTAAGTTTACGATGGGCGCGAATTGAGTCATCATAGCACCCATTTTGGGGAGATCGAACGATTGTAGAGTTCTGACCCCACATTCACTTTGAGTTTTTTGATGGGCACGAATCGTGGAGCGATCGAAGCACATATTCACTTAAGTTTTATGATAGGTGCGAATCGTGGAGCGATCAGAGTACACATTTTGGGGAGATAAGACGCTGCAGAAGTAGCGGTTTGGTTTTCCTGCGAGTGAACTGGTCCTTGGGTTATTTATGGGTTTTTTCTGCTTTGAGATTAAGTGAAGAATTGTGAGCCATTGGATCTGATAAATCTCAGATTCGACGGCTCATAATGGTCGGTGGGTATTGGATCCTAAATTAAGCTATAAGATCAGTTCTTAGAGCATTCCCAACCCAACCCCATCTCCATCCCCATTTTGGGGTTCCATTTTGGCCTATTCTTCGGAATATGCCATTTTAATTTGGGGTTTCATATGGTGTACTCCAATCAATCCCCATTATGGGGTTCCAAATTTTTGTTTTAAATTTTTTTTCCCACACCAATATTTTTTAATGCAAAAAGATAATACAAATAATTGAATATACAAATAATCCATCATTGCATACACATATTAATTCATTTCAATTTCTCTTTAATATAATTAATTGATCTATATTATTATTTTAAAACTTAAAATGAATCCGGAAGATATTCAACATTGGTATCATTTTGAAGATCTTCGTACGAAATTAACAATGGTGTAAATATCTACTACTATTAATGGGAGAGTTTGTCACTTTGTCACTTTGAGTTTGTAACCAAACAAACATTTTTTAAATATTTTTTTTGTCACAAATAAAACACATACGTTGCACGTGTAACTCTTAACTCTATTTATTAATACGTGGATCACGCGGTAAATCAAAGTTTTTTCCTTCACCAAACAAATAATTTTTAATTTTTTTTGTCACAAAGCAAATACGTACGCCGCACGTGCAACTTCAAATCTATTTCTTAACACATCACCGTACGTACAATTCAAGGTTTTTCCTTCAAAAAATTTTAAAAAATGTGTGCAGTGCCCGTTCAACTCCAATTTTTTTAAAGTTTAAGGCATTCATCACAAGTGCTGTTTCAACTCCAACTTTTTATCAAAACGTGCATCGCACGTGAAAATTACTAGTCATTTATAATAGCCAACTTAAAAAGAAGTTGAAAAGATAAAATCAAAACAAAACAAATAACAAATAACAAATAACAAATAACAAAACAAATAATTTTTTTATAAAAAGGAGGGGGAACCCACCAGACTGCTAAATGGAACCGCATATTTGCGATTCCATTTTTGCAGTTGCCAAAAAATTGGGATGTGGGGCCCCCAAATGGGTTTGGGATGGGGGGGGGGGGGTTGTGAAATTTGCCGATCCATCCCCATTTTAGGGTATGGTTGGGAATGCTCTTAGGGGATCTCCCCTATATATATATGTGTGTGTGTGTGTGTCTTAGGGGATCTCCCCTATATATGTGTGTGTGTGTGTGTGTGTGTGTGTGTGTTAGACCCATTCCTCTTGTTCTATATGGCTAAGATAGCCGAGGGATGTGAGATCAAGTTACTTGACATTCATTTGCCCTTCCATCATGTCTTTAGAAATACAAAGAATTTTCAGCCATACAATTTCGTAATATTGTACACATAAACAAATGAGCTTCAAATATCTTGATTTTACACCCTTAGGCTATCTTAGACATGTAGAATAAGATGAACGTATCCAATTATTCATGAGGGGTCTGTATTAATGGGTTCACAAATGAGGTCTCAAAATAATGGGAGAGAGTGAGTCTCGCACGATCACCCCCTATATATATTGATAATCATTACAATCTTTTACCAATTATACACACCCACCATTGTGAAAATTAAACCATGTTGGTCTGAGAATAGTAAAAAATATTATCCTCCATTATTCTTATACCCTATAAGTTAGTCTCTAATTAGGGTTTCCAAATCAGCAATTTCTCCTTATAGAAGCAATGAAATATTTGTTTGTTTTGCCACTGCCGAATTAATTTTTCGGAATATAAATTGAACTGAACATCTGCATGAAAGTGAATATTTGTAAACCTTGTTTAAATAATGCAATCAGGGAACACTTACTCTCTCTAAGTGCTAAAAAGGAAGATTAGCATGAAGCAATTTTCTGAAGAAGTGAAAAATGATTATTTTTAGTATCATATGTTGATATTGAATTTAACTGAACTTCCCAAACTACCCATGCTTTAAATTATTATATTATGACATAATATATTTTTTCGGAGATTTACATTTGGAATCTTTAATTCATTGATCTAATTTCCAATCAGTTTATAAGTTTTCATCTTTGTGAACCTTTGTGCAATAGTTAGGAACCCCTTAGAAGTTAACAGGCAACTCATCCAACTCATCCACATGGAGGATCTAATTTGAAACATTATTGATCTCCTTGGTTTGGAATGCTCTTGCTCCCAGATTGTCTGTTGCAGAGTCTCTCAGAGCATGAATTAATTTCCGTACTTACATAATTTGCCAAATTAACAAGTAGTCTGTCGTGAGGTTTTTTTGGCGAAACTTGTGTTGTTTGTTGATGTTATATTATAAGCTGATCAGAGACTAGCTGAGAAGCTTTTGAATCTAATCAATCATGAATTAGTGTGGCCAAAAGAGAAGCATTTTATACAAATTTAAAGGAAGGATTCATATTGATGAATAATAAATACTGAAATTGCGGTCAACCTTTTGAACATACATAAATGGTAACAAATATGCGGAGGGTATAGCTAATAGAAGTAAAGCATGGTGATTGAAGTGGAGAAATCTTTCTTCACTACTTTTAATAACATAACTACGAGAACTCTGAAAATTTGGTTTAGCTGAAACGAGAATGTCGATATCAATGAATGAAACCTTGGGCCATAGATAGGGATCCTTGGTTTTGCTTGTTCAGTATTTCCTACTTCTACTGTCACTCTACCTTAATGTCGAGGTTATTACCAAGTTTTTCGCATAATGTGATTAAATATAGACTCATATATTGTTTACCATGAGATTGTTTTTGTTGATGAGACTAGGGAGTAAAGAAGGGATATTCACTGAACGAAAATAGTGAGATAAGCTCTAGAATGACGATAACATAAATATAAATAATAACTTTACATAGACTATACAAAATAACTTTATCTTTGGACTGGCTTCTGGACTCCACTAATCAAGCTTACCCTGATGCTTCTTTTATGTGAAGGTTATAAACCTTCTTAGGTTCAAACTTTCCTGTCTACTGGTTGATACTATACTTCAAAAACACAATTGCATGTTTGAAATTCTTTGTTGGAATAGTCTTTTTCTTGTCGTAGTGGACTTATTCTTTACCTGGGAAAACTATTTAAATTGTTCTGTTAGTGTCGTAAGCATAGTTCATCACTTCATTATTTTGAATTTCAAAAAATGTCTCCATGATACGGACTTAACTTCTGGCCCGTCCAGGCTGTTATTGTTCGACCATTATCTTCAGTAAGTGCTCTGGTTAGGTTGGCAGAGGAGCCACAGATGTTTGCAGTCGAATTTAATGATGGCTGCCCTATTCATGTAAGTATCTGCTGTTAAAAGTTGCACGAGTAAAAAATAAACATTAAGTGTTGCTAATATATTTTGATATTCAGGTCTATTCAAGTACATCCCGTGATAGCTTGCTTGCAGCAGTTCGAGATGTTCTACAAACAGAAGTAGGTAGTTCTGTTTGATGTTCAATTCAGTCCCAACAAGTATCAGTAATGTCTATAATCTACAACAGAACCTTCATCCCAAATCTCTAGAAATTTCTCGTAATTCTGTATGTTTTCAGCTAAGTAGCAGATACTTATTTCTGTATTGTCATTTATGCAGGGTCAGTGGCCTGTTCCTGTATTGCCAAGGCTAACCATGCCAGGGCACCGCATAGATCCTCCATGTGGAAGAGCCTATCTACATAGCCATCAACTTCTACTTTCACAGCAACGTTCTATTGTTGACATGGAAAGTGCATCAATGTTTTTAAAACACTTAGCTGCATCTGCCAAAGATGCTGTGGCTGAAGGAGGCTCGGTTCCTGGATCGAGAGCAAAGTTGTGGCGGAGAATAAGGGAGTTTAATGCATGTATTCCTTACAGTGGACTTCCTCCTAATATCGAAGTGCCTGAGGTGGTTCTCATGGCTCTGATCACGATGCTTCCAGCAACACCGAACCTTCCTCCGGAGGCTCCCCCACTTCCACCTCCATCACCTAAAGCAGCTGCAACTGTGATGGGTTTCATTGCATGTTTGCGTAGGTTGCTTGCCTCAAAAAGTGCAGCTTCTCATGTTATGTCATTTCCTGCTGCTGTTGGGAGAATAATGGGGTTATTAAGAAATGGGTCAGAGGGTGTGGCAGCGGAAACTGCTGGCCTTGTTGCAATGCTCATAGGGGGAGGTCCTGGAGATACTGGCGTGACAGTTGATACAAAGGGAGAGCGCCATGCTACATATATGCATACAAAATCCGTACTTTTTGCACATCAGAATTATGTTACTATCCTAGTAAATAGGTTGAAGCCGTCATCTGTATCACCATTATTGTCAATGTCGGTTGTGGAAGTTCTTGAAGTTATGCTTTGTGATCCTCATGGAGAAACTACTCAGCACACTACTTTTGTCGAGTTGCTACGCCAAGTGGCAGGTTTGAAGCGCCGCTTGTTTGCATTGTTCGGACATCCTGCAGAAAGTGTGAGAGAGACAGTGGCTGTGATTATGCGGACAATTGCAGAAGAGGATGCAATTGCAGCTGAGTCGATGCGTGGTGCTGCTTTGAGAGATGGTGCTATTTTGAGGCACTTACTTCATGCTTTTTTCCTTCCTGCTGGTGAGCGTCGTGATGTGAGTCGGCAGCTTGTAGCACTCTGGGCAGATTCTTATCAACCAGCTCTTGATTTGTTATCTAGAGTTCTTCCTCCTGGGCTGGTTGCTTATTTGCATACTCGTTCAAGTGACAGTTCTGAAGACTCACAAGAGCTGTTAAATGAAGAAGCAACTTTTAATAGAAGGCAAAGGCGTATACTTCAGCAGCGGCGAGGACGACTTGGAAGGGGTACAACATTGCAGGATCCTGCGCTACCATCTGTTAACAATAATGAAGTTAGTGATTTGGCAAAGCAGTCAAGTGCTCAAGGAGCTATTCAGGATTCAAATTTTGTACAGTCTCCAGTCTCTCCCACTTTTCCTCTAACTGAAAGCACGTTTTCAGGGCCTGGTTTCCTAGACCCTACCTTACCACAGACTTTGGATTCTAACGATTTAGAGCCTGCTGATTCTGATGCTAATTTGGTTGGTTCACTAAATTCTGATATCCCTGCACCTGCTCAGGTAGTTGTTGAGAATACTCCTGTGGGATCTGGCAGGTTGCTTTGTAATTGGTATGAATTTTGGAAAGCATTTAGTCTAGATCATAACAGAGCTGACTTGATATGGAATGAGAGAACCAGGCAAGAGCTTAGAGAGTCATTACAAGCAGAAGTTCATAAGTTAGATGTTGAAAAGGAACGAACACAAGACATAGTTCCTGGACGTGCATCTATGGTTGAGGTTGAGTCTGGGGTTGATAATGCACCGAAGATATCTTGGAACTATGCAGAGTTTTTAGTTAGCTATCCCAGTTTATCAAAAGAAGTTTGTGTCGGTCAATATTATCTTCGGTTATTGCTTGAGAGTGGTAGCAGTTGTCGTGCACAAGATTTTCCACTACGTGACCCTGTTGCCTTTTTTAGGGCGTTATATCACAGATTCTTGTGTGATGCAGACATAGGTCTTACAGTGGATGGGACAATACCTGATGAGTTGGGTGCATCAGATGATTGGTGCGATATGGGAAGGCTGGATGGTTTTGGTGGAGGTGGAGGCTCTTCAGTGAGAGAACTCTGTGCAAGGGCGATGACTATTGTTTATGAGGAGCACTATAAATCTATAGGCCCATTTGATGGTACTGCTCATATCACAGTTCTTTTGGATAGGACAGATGATAGAGCACTAAGGCATCGTCTCCTTCTACTGTTAAAGGTAGCTGCCTGAACAAGTTTATAGCTGTGATATATTAGAATAAAGAATTTTTTGCTCCTTTGTGATGCACTTCTACTTAATTTAAGTATGTTTGACAAATAGCTCTAATTGGGTGAGTGGGTAAGACATATTTCTTGTGGTCATAGCTATACTTAGATTGTAGATTGAAAATCCCAGTTTAATGATTGTGCCACGTAAAAATCAAACTTTGTGTGACATGCTAAATAGTAAATACATGTAGCCACTGTCTGATGTGACACTCTGCCTTACTTTTCAGAGTTGAATAAAGTCTCATAAAACCTTGTGCACATTGATGATTGACTGTGTTATACAAATCAAAAGGTTGCATCATATCATCAACTTCCTTGAGCTAATCGATCCAATTAACTAGTATTTTAGCAATCTGGTAGAATTGTACGGGTAGTTGATGTATATAGTCCAATTAAGAGATGCATGATTACTTTTGGGTTCAGGGTTGTGTTTTTTTGTTTGCTATAGCTCTGACCAATCTCATTCCTGAGTAACTTGAAAATGTTTTTTGGGAACCTACTTCAGGAAGAGGAAAGTAGTTTGTATTCAGTCCATTAGGTAATGCCTATGTAGCATGGGTACTTCTAGCAACGAGCCTGATGTAAAACGTAATCCTAAATAGAGAATTTCCAAGAATTTAAAGGATTAATTTTACCAACATGTAATGCGGATCAAAGTTAGAATTTTAAACAATTAATCGGTTTGATGAATTTTCAAGAATTGAATTAAGTTTAACACGCCTAATTAATAATTCAGTTCTAACAATCAATAATTAAATTTCTAATCATACAAAGGAGAGATGAAGAGCAAAACTCAACACAATAATTTTTAATCAAGAGTACTATATTTTCTCATTAATCTCAAGGCTTATATAGGCTCAAAACAAATCTTGATACAAATATCAAAATTCTAAAATCTCAGAAATATTCTAATGCATAAAAAAAAGATTATATATGGCTATAATTGCCAAAAACAAATATGGTACTGAAATAAAATGCTAAACTAAATAGAATGGATGTCCTCATCAGAGCCGTACCCGTACCAGACACCTATCGGACACTTGAACACTTGGTGGGACACTTGGTTGGACACTTTCTCATGCGTGACCCAAATTTTATAATTTATCTGATCTGATGGACGCTTACACACTTTTCTATCATTTCTTGAAAGTTATATAATAATTCTAAATAGATAATCATATTTCTATTACTAATTAACTCTAGTTATTTTCATACAGACCCCCAATTTTATGGTGTACAATGAAGTGTTACAACATTTTGTGGACTTTGTGTTTTTTACTTTGATTATGAGCAACAAATTGTATTGTTCAAACTCCTTTTTTATTGAAATTATACATAATTGAGGTAAAATTAAGTTTTGTTAATGTTACATAATATTATAGCTGTGTCCCCGTACCCTACTTTTTACAAATTTGACGTATCCCATACCCGTATCACAAATTTGACGTATCCCATACCCGTATCGGTATCAGTACCCGTATCCATGCTTCATAGGGTAATGGTGACTTAAAATTGCTGCGAGAACACGATAGTCCTGTATCAGTTGATTACTCTATAGTTGTCAAAACTTTGTCAAGGAGAATACACCCAGAAGTGATTTTGGTATATTGACTATAATTATCTAAGAAAAATAGGATGTTTTGAAGAGAATAAGGGAGCTAGGCTGTCACCCTAGCTAACTTAGCTAGGGAGACATCTCAAAATGCATCTCTCAGTTTTTCAGATTGAAAATCGACAATGTGAGATGCGATCTACATCTTAAAAAGTATGTACAAAAATTCAAAAGGATTCGACGAGTTTTAACCACTCATCATGGGACCTAAAATGAAGTAATTCTTGACCTTTCATAAAATATCATTTTTTCGATTGCATGATAAACAGTTAAAACTCTTCGAATTCTTTGAAAATTTTATACACCTGTACTTTTTAACATGTAGATCGCATCTTACGGTGTGGATTTTTGAAATACCGAGATATGAATTTGAAGAGACAAAAGATGTCTCCCTAGCTAAGTTAGCTAGGGTGACAGCCTATCCCCATCATACTCTATTGTGAAATGTAAGGAATATAATTGAAGCATTGAAAAACAGACGGTGAATAAATTTTCTGTTCTGGGTATGGGATGTTAATATAATTGTGTTAAGATTCAAAGTTTAGTTGTTTTCCATGTAATTTATCTACATGTTTACATACTCAAAGAATGTTAATACATTATTCATTATTCATAATTTCTAACTAGGTCAAGGCCATCTACTCTTGCCTTATTTGTACAATCATGTCCATTCCCTGGCAGTTTGAATTTCATTGTTCATTTTTGTTTGTGCAGGTCTTAATGAAAGTTCTTCAAAACATAGAAGCATGTGTTTTGGTAGGGGGATGTGTTTTAGCTGTTGATCTTCTGACTGTAGCTCATGAAGCTGCTGAAAGGACTTCTATCCCTTTGCAGTCCAACTTGATTGCAGCTACAGCTTTCATGGAACCACTTAAGGAGTGGATGTTTATTGACAAGGATGGTGAACAGGCTGGCCCAATGGAGAAAGATGCTATTAGAAGGTTTTGGTCAAAGAAAGCCATTGATTGGACAACCAAGTGTTGGGCCTCTGGTATGCTTGATTGGAAGCGACTGCGTGATATTCGTGAACTTCGTTGGGCACTTGCAGTCCGTGTTCCTGTTCTTACTCCTGTTCAGGTATCATGGTGGATGACCCATATTATGTTTTGAATTGTAAATAGAATTTACTTACTGTGTTTATTTATTGTCAAGATTATGATTTTGCCCACTTTTTCTGATGACATGTTGAAGAATCTAATAATTTCTCTGCTCAGATTGGAGAAAATGCATTGTCTATATTGCATAACATGGTGTCTGCACAATCTGATCTTGATGATGCTGGAGAGATTGTTACTCCAACACCAAGAGTGAAACGAATTTTGTCTAGTCCCCGGTGTTTGCCGCATGTTGCGCAGGTAGTTTATTGGGTTTAAACAATAGTTCAATGTAGCACGAACTTTTTAGTTGGTATAATGTGTACCTCATAATTGTAGATATCATTAACTTTCAGTTTTATATCATACATGAAGAGCCAGATATAGGCTAAATAGATTCTCATAGAATATTTTTTCTACATTATTTCATAAAATTGTTTCACATGGCTTGAATTTAAATATCTAATACGAAGCAACACAAATCTTAATAGGGGCTTGTCATCTCCTACTGGATGACACTTTCTTTCACTAGTTGAATTGTGTTCTCTTGTGGTGAAAGTTTTCTATAATATGATTTTGAATATTGTTGGAAGCTGGTGTTGTTATAATGTTATTGGCTAAATTTAAAAAAACCCCACTAAGTTTTGGGCCAGGTTAAAAAAGCCGCACTAAGTTTTTTTATATTAAAAAAATGACACAAAATTTCAAAAAACTCCACTGGGTTAGTTAGGGTTAGGGTAGGGTTTAAAGAAACCACTTTCATCTTTCATTTGTGTTTAAAAAAAACCACATTCATCTTTTATTTGTGTTTAAAAAAACATCACTTAACTAATCAGATGTTTGAATACCCCCCCCCCCCCCCCCCCCCCCCCCCCCCTGCGAACTAACCCAGTGGAGTTTTTTGAAATTTTGTGTCGTTTAAAAAAAATAAAAAAACTTAGTGTGGTTTTTTAAAACTGGCCCAAAACTCAGTGGGGTTTTTTAAAATTTAGCCAATGTTATTTACTGAAAGTCCCTTGATAATGCTCTGTACTATCTTTAAGAAGTATGAAATCTGTATATTATTGGGCAGAGTCGCATGCTTTCCACTTAACCGAAAATCCCCTTCAACCTTAAGGTTTCAATTAAAGTTTAGCTAACACAATTAATCACCCGTATTGGCACTGCTGTCTTATCCTCTCTTCCCCAACACTTTCTTTCGAGTCACTTATCAACACTGCTCTTTTGCTCCTTCCTCTTGATTTACTCTTTATTTTTACCCCTCTATTACACCCCTCACCATAACCACCACCTCATCGTCCGTTTCTCAAGTCACCGCCTTTATCAACACAGATTATGCTGCCAGTGTGATCATGCTCTGATTTAAAAATAAGAAGGAAAGTATATTAAGATGGTGGTTATTTGCTAGGATTTTGGGTTAATGTGAAGGAGTTGCGGTTCTGTGATGGTAGAAGAGGATTAATAGGAGGTAAGGCTAGAATTAGGATTTTGAGTCAAGATTATGGTTCGGGTTGGTAATGATATTTTCTAGGATTATTGAATAATTAATAATTAATTAGAATTGATAATCTGTGTAGATTTGAAGTAGGATTAAATTGAATTTAATTTACATCCATACCCGGAAGAAAGTACAGGGAATATCTATGGAATCTTAAGGTGCTTACATACGAGAGCAGTATTATAATATATGTGGCTTTCCAGAAGTACCCTCCTTTTTTAATATTGAAGTTGATAATCTCTATCGTGCGTGTTTAATAGATTCTGCTTTTTTTATGTGAGTTTTTCTCAACCCTTTCTTCTCTTTCCGTATCTACTTCCAATAATATTGACATATATTATTTGCTGATGCTATATAATTCTATGTGGAAATATGTATAGGCTATTCTTACTTGCGAACCAAGCATTGTCGAGGGTGCTGCCTCTTTATTGAAAGCTATTGTAACTAGGAACCCCAAAGCAATGATTCGCCTATACAGTACAGGTGCATTTTATTTTGCTCTTTCTTATCCCGGATCAAATCTTCTTTCCATTGCACATCTCTTCTCTGTGACCCATGTCCACCAAGCATTCCATGGTGGAGAAGAAGCGGCATTGTCATCATCTTTACCCCTGGCAAAACGTAGTGTACTTGGTGGCCTTCTTCCAGAATCGTTGCTGTATGTTTTGGAGCGCAGTGGTCCTGCTGCATTTGCTGCTGCTATGGTTTCTGATTCTGGTACCCCAGAGATTATCTGGACACATAAAATGCGAGCAGAAAATCTGATTCGCCAGGTAACTTGTGGCAACTATATGTCATTGCTCCATGCAAACCCTGTATAACTTATATTTTTTTTCCTACAGGTTTTGCAACATCTTGGTGATTTTCCACATAAATTATCTCAACATTGCCACACATTGTATGATTATGCTCCCATGCCACCTGTGACATATCCGGAGCTGAAAGATGAAATGTGGTGCCATCGGTATTATCTTCGGAATTTATGTGATGAGATAAAGTTTCCAAATTGGCCTATTGTTGAACATGTAGAATTCTTGCAATCGCTGTTGGCAATGTGGCGTGAAGAGTTAACTCGGCGACCAATGGATCTTTCTGAAGAAGAAGCGTGCAAGATATTGGAGATCTCTTTGGATGAAATTCTAATTAGTGGTACTGCTGGTGGCAAGCAAGCATCTGAGATGGATAGTAATACCAAGAAGATTGAAAATATCGATGAAGAGAAACTAAAGCGCCAATACAGGAAACTAGCAATACGATACCATCCTGACAAAAATCCTGAAGGGAGGGAGAAATTTGTTGCTGTGCAGAAGGCTTATGAGAGGTTGCAGGTACTATCAGAAGTCATAATTGATTGTCTAGATGATCTATTAAACTAACATTTAGCTTTTAGATGTACTGTAGTAGTTCTTTTTTCCAACACGACGTACAATAGTATGTGGATGGCACAGTTGAGAATTGAAAGTTTAAAAACCTCTTACAAGATAGTTTCTGTCCAGTATACATATTCTGTAATGCTGTCAGCTAGCTATCTGTTTATTTATTTATTTATTATTGTTATTATTTTTCAATCTTGAATTAGTCTCTCCTATGTGTTTGTAGCAAGTAGTATATGGTAACCTCTGATTTGTACTGAAAATATTGGAACCGACAATAGAAATATGTGAGGATAATTGGAAGTTCTGATAGGGTTTACACCCTAACTGCAGTAACACCCAAGTAATGGTTGTCGACTTGGTATATATAAGAATGACGGTGCATTACTTGTCATTACATAGGCCATGGATAATCATTATTTGTTCTAGTCTTGTACGTCATGAATGGGATTGATCTGTCTAAAATGAACAGTCTAGGTCCATGTAATTATATAAAATGTCAATGGTTTATATAATTACAACTCTCTTTGTAACTCTCTCACATGATTGGTCCATACATAATTTTTCCAAGGAAAAATATAAAATTGTAGCTAGTTAGGACCACTTACAAATGGAGTGGACCAGTCATATAAAGTTGCAAATGGAGTTGCACATTTGGAGTGACATGCGATTGTTTCTCTTGACTTAAATGAAAGAAGATAGAATAAGGCGAGAAAAGAGAGAATGCGATTTAGTTGAAAAAGAAGAAGAGAAGTAGAATGGAATATTGATTGAGATAATGGAAGGCTAAAGGCAAAATGGAAACATTGTCAGGAGAGTGCTGTGCAACAACGAGTGGCATAAGGAGAGAGGACACACACACACACACACACACACCTGGATGTGATGTGGTGAGAACCGTTCTCACGATAAGCTTGATAAGAACTCTATGCATATCCATCACATTCACATTGATCAACCTGGACTAAATTAGTTGAGAAATGTAAAATCAAGTCATGTGAAATTCATTTGTCCAGGCATCATGTCATTATAAAATATAATGATATTTGGCCATACAATTTGTAACACTTTAATGCATGGGCAGACGAATCTCAAATGGCTCGATCTCCTATCCTTATACTAAGTTAGTCATGTAGATCAAAATTAACGGTTCAGAGTTTTCAACTAATGTCCCCAAAAAAGTTTTCGCGTGGTTCTTACCAAAGGAGTTCTCACCGGATCAATGGCCATATATATATATATATATATATATATATATATATATATATATATATATATACTCTCGCACACACAAAACTCTCTCAGGCGGCATAGATCGTGTATATATTTCATTCATTCTTTCTTTTTTGAAAAATAAGGCATAGGACCCTTCTAGACGTTAGATGGAGCGCCCTTTGAGTTGCATCCGTGTATTTGGTCGCTTTTAATAACACAGCTGTGCACTTTAAGTTGTATTATCCCTTGTTCACTTAACTAAAGATTCTTGTATTACAACCTGTATAGCATGCCAGCTTACTCCTCATTGCTATGTATACAACACAGTTTTATATATTAAATAGAAGACTTGTATGCTTTGTTAGTTTGATTTACTAGTTTTTTTGTATATGAAGTAAATTAATGTTGGGAACTATATTTATTTTCTTTGCTTTTGGCATTGGGATTTCAGATTTCCTTTTATTATTTTTATTTCAACCATCAGATTGGGATTTCAAATTGTCTTTAATTATGGTTAGTTCTCCCATCAGAATTATTTGTTCCTATTGTATATTTGCAGGCAACTATGCAAGGCCTGCAAGGTCCACAAGTATGGAGATTGCTGCTGTTATTGAAGGGGCAATGTATCTTATACAGGCGATATGGAAATATCTTGGAACCTTTCAAATATGCTGGCTACCCTTTGTTGCTGAATGCAGTCACAGTCGACAAGGATGATAGCAATTTTCTTTCATCGGAGAGATCCTCTCTTCTCATTGCAGCTTCAGAATTAATTTGGCTCACGTAAGCAACATCTCTGTTGATTTTCGTTGCGTTCATTTCGTTGTGTCAATTAATTCCACCTGCCTGAAGTAGATAAGACCGATTTTAGCTTTATGTGCATGTTTTCCTTTTCCTCAGGTGTGCATCATCTTCATTAAACGGAGAAGAACTTATAAGGGATGGGGGTATACCTCTTCTAGCAACTCTTCTTTCCCGCTGTATGTGTGTAGTTCAGCCTACCACACCCGCAAATGAACCTGCTGCTATCATTGTCACAAACGTAATGAGCACTTTTGCTGTCCTAAGTCAGTTTGACACTGCAAGATCTGAGATGCTCAAGTTTGGGGGTCTCATTGAGGATATTGTGCACTCTACTGAACTGGAGCTTGCGCCAAATGCAGTTGATGCTGCCCTTCAAACTGCAGCACATGTTTCTGTATCGTCAGAATTGCAGAATGCGTTACTTGGGGCTGGCTTGCTGTGGTAAGTTTCAGCTGGAAAATGTTGGATTTTGCATGCACATTCAGGTTATATAAGGTTTGAGACGTTGAGTAGTTATCCGTTGGGATAAAATAATTGGTATCATGCTATGGATTAAAGACTGTTTTCATTCACAAAATATTAAAATATTGTTATTGCTCAAAATTTAAACCTTGTTTAGACCCGTTTACCTCTTTATTACAAAGAACTTTATTGTTGGGATACTTCTTTGATAACCTCGCAGACTTTGAAGATTTTATACACATTTTGTTTTTTTCAGGTACCTTTTGCCCTTGTTGCTTCAATATGATTCTACTGCAGAGGAGAATGATATGAATGAGGCACTTGGAGTTGGTGCTAGTGTCCAAATTGCTAAAAATCTGCATGCTGTTCGTGCAGCTCAGGCTCTTTCTAGGCTGTGTGGCCTGTGCAATGACAAAATCTTAATTCCATATAATTATTCAGCTGCTACTGCACTCAGAGCTTTACTTACTCCAAAGCTTGCGCATATGTTAAAAGACAAGGCACCGAAGGAACTTTTGTTAAATTTAAACTCAAATTTGGAGTCTCCAGAGGTAATTTTTGACATTTCTTCAGACATTTTAGTACCTTCCTTTCAAGATAATATTGTTCTTCATGAACATTTCATGGATGAAAAGAATTAAGAAAGCATATATCATTCATTTGCCAAACGTACATGTCTGATCCCTGACAATCTAATGAATTTGTTGCTCATTTGTTTTTCAAAAATGCTACGATAATGTTACAGCTACCTGATTTTATCATTATACAAGGTCCCAAGGAAAGTATTTCAACTCTCTTTGTTAACGTTGTCATAAACATGCACAGGTTACCAGGAAAAAAATGGACGAAGAATCTAACTGCTATATGCTGTTATATTTATTAAAAAAGAGATATACTGAGGAAGAGGGGAAGGAGAAGAAGACTCAGAGAAGTACAGAAATATATTCTCATATTGGGAAAATTACTACTAGACTAAGTTGTACCAAAATTTTCAAAATACATAGTAAGAAATCATTAAGAAATGCATGACCAAATTGTTGGATCCTGTAGGCAAGGCAAATAACACTAGAGGGGGAGGGGGAGGGGGGGTGAATAGTGTTGTATAAAAATTAATTAAAAACTTGAACTTTTCGTACTGTTCAGTCGACCGAAAAAGATATACAGTCGATTGTTGCATCAGATAAGAAGAGTTACAAGTCTGATCAGTCGACTTACCAGACAAGTTTTTGAAATAAAACTCAGAGAACTTGAAATTGCAAGTTGAGAGAATACAACCACAGAGAGTCAATCACAGCCAAACACAACGATGTATCCTGATTCGGTCCTCCCGACCTACATCTAGTCCCCAAGCAACCCACTTGAGATTTTTCACTATTCTTGAAAAAGTACAAGAATACTCTACGGCCTTTGCCAACAACAATGTCAAATCCGTAGACCTTTCTCATCACTAGAGAGAGCAAACCCACTCTACACCCTAGAGTGAAACCGACTCTAAAACCAAGAGTCCTACTCTCCAACCGAGATGACCACTCTCACAACCCGAGAGTGAAAACAACAACAAAGATTGAGTTTACAACAACCTATAGCCTTGTATGTGATAGTGCTTTTGTATAGTGGCTATTAGGTTAATTTCTGAATTCAGTCTAAAACGAAATCAATGTTATATTAGACCGAAATTCAGAGAACCAAGTCTTAGAGAGTTTGTATGCTTTTGAAACACTTATTCTTATTGAAAACAAAAGACTTGAAAGTTAAAGAATGCTTGGAACCTTTTCCAAATGATTCCTATACTCTATTTATAGAGTAAGAATCAAGGAACGTTGTAAAACAGTTCCATAAACCGTAATAAAACGGATATAAAAGATTTGAATTTGAAAAACAAGTTTTAAATTCAGAAAACTGTCGAAACGTCTTGAACAGTCGACTGGGTTGCCATAATTAGTCGACTGGCCAGAGCTTGGATGAGTTCAGGCAGTTTCGTATTATGGCAGTCGACTGGTTTCAAGGAGCGATCGACTGGTACTTATACAGCTGAGCTTATTCAAGCTTGTTTTGACATTTTTATTTTGTAAACACTCAGATTATTTAAAGTATGTGTGAGTGTGTGTGTGACAAGGCTATTACCCATTTCTAAGACTCAAAGAAAAAAATACAATATTACAAGACACTTTGTTTAAACATTTGAAGCACTTTGTTTAAACATTTGAAGCACTTTGAATCTTGTCTTGAACTTAAATCTTTGTCTTGAGCTTGAGCCTTTGTCTTGATGTCTTGAAGCTTGATCAGTTACTCTTGAAAGCTTCATCAGATTGTGTTGCCTTTGTGTATTTCACCATGGTATTGACTTTGATACACTCTGCAAGAGGTATGTGGTAGAACAACTTTGTATTGTGTTGTAGTCATCAAAACCAAGAATCAACACAAATATAAAAATTTCTTTGCAATTAAATCATAATAGACCTTATGCTGAGGATGCGACTAAATTGAGTTGATCTTTTATATCTCCTTTTATATTGATTGCAAAGTGTTCTTTAGTCTCCATCAATATTGAATTGTAACTACACTAATGCCTGGTGATCAGTATCTCTACTTCCGAACATAGCGATATTTGCCAGATCTCATTGATATTGGTATAAAAACCAAATCAGCTTGCAAAAACGTCAGCTTGGACAAGGGTTTGACTGCTTTTTGTCATCATTAGTTTCACAGAGATTTTCGAAACATGTTTAATTATATGCCATTTGTCGTCTCTCCTTCCGAAGCATTCGTTCATTGGAATTGCTATACCTTTATATTGGATCATCATAGGTTGATGCTTCATCCTCATCCAACTACTTTAAAGGAATGCGAGATTAATGAGCCATTTATTTCTGGAATTTTAGGACATTGTTCTTACCCCTCTAGTTACATAGAGAACACCCCAAAAAGGGACGAACAGAGAAACTAAAGCTTTGACTGCATAAGAGCTAGACCTGTATCACTCAACATCGATCATTCTCTCAGCTCCAAAATTTTGTAAATGATCCGCATAATTAGCCTTCCTTTTAACTTAAAATTTTCAGCTAGAATACCTTCATTTCTATCTAGCTCAATAGCCAATTCTGCTTTTGTTACATCCTCCACAATTTCAGATAGTATTATGCTTGTACGTTTTCCATAGCAACTTCCCTTCAGGTTCTTTCCTGTGATAATATGTACTTTTCCTTGATAATATGTGGTATTCGCCAATGTTTTGGTGATGTTGCCAACAAGCACCATGTTGCTCAGCTGCTTGGCACTGTCATTTTGTAGAGATAGTTCTGTTATTCTCATATGTCTGTCTATTGGGTTTGTAGTAGATTTTAGGAATGTGTAATTTTTTTTCTATGAAATAGTAGCTGGCCAGGGTTGATTAGATAACTGCTCCAATTTGGAGACGGACATGGATGAGCAAACTGAGATAAAGGACCAGGATTTCCTCCTTTAATTTTCAAATGCCCTTAGAAGATAACTTCTAGTTCTTTGTTCTGTCTTCGAGGTGGATAGACTTAATTTCATGTGAAGGAACCTGTACACTGACGAAACTGACAGCTGTCCACTTGAGTTCCACCTGCTGCATCTGCATCAAAGACAGAATCTGCACTAAGTTTTTTCTCCTTTTCAATTTTCTTTTTCTTTCTATATTGCATAGTATATTTTTCCCGATTGTAAAACTCAAGCTCTTTGATATGACAAGCACAAAATGCGAGGACAGTCTGCCTCATCATTTAGGGAGGGTTTTTTTTTTGTTTCTACTGAGTTGAATATTCATAATTAATATTATTCCCAAAAAAGTAACATTTGATTGATATTCAGTGCAATAAATTATTTTTGGAAATCTAACTATTAATGGTCGCTTCCTGGTATTTAGTTTAGAAACTATTTCGAGTTACTCATTATTCCTACGTACTGTATACGTCCATATCCTGGAGGGTTGATATGCATGAAATAAGCATGGTGCTTTCTTCACCTTGGATCTCAATGCCTTTCATGAAGGAGTTGACTTTGATAAAAAAAAACTTCTGCTAAGTTGTCAGTGTTTTATGTTTCTTTTGTTTATTTTCATAACAAAGTGAAAACTTATTGGAGGATGCTATGTAGAACTAATGGTAATCTGATGCTGCTTTTTTCGGTATGAGAGCAACATATAATGAGTTCTTGTATTGAAGTGGAAAGCTTAGATCAGAGCTGTCGATTTGGTATTGATGTGAGGGTAGTATTTGATTGGATCTGTGGATCTAGTGGTGGTTGCATTGGTTGCTGGCCGCTGGAAACCTGGAAGGACAGCCTAAAACACTAGGATGAATCCCGGAGACAGACCCTCCAATGATCTAGTCAGTAACCAGAAGTGAAAAACTGGGTTTAGTGGGCAAAATGTTCCTTACCAGTAACTGAGGAGTGAGGTCTATATTTATAGGCCTATGGAGGAGCAGTTAGGGAATTTCTTAACTGAATTGAATCAATCCCTTTGATTCAGGATCTGAATTGTTAATTATCACCCTGATTATTAGGGGATTTGATCACCAAACATAAATGGTTGGTCAATCTCCCCAAATTGGGCTGCAGCTTAAGGTTTTTTTTTTATACCCTTATTCTAGGCTAGGGTTTTGTGTTGCTTTTTTGAAAAAGGAGTTGGTGAGGTAAGTCTTTTCTCTATTGTTTGTATTTTTGACTATCTTCTCTTGGTTTATAGTTTCATTTCTCTCGAATCGCCTTCGCTTGAGTTGGTAGTTCGGGTTCGTGTAAGTAAATAAAGATCTAGCCCGATTATTTCATTGAAGAGTTTTAACCCCTTGCTTTCATTTCTTGCGTACGTTGTACGTTCAAATAATCTTTCACGCAGTTTCTTGCCTTCCAAAGTATGTATCTCTTGCCTGTAGCGTTGCTGGTAGTGCAGGAGCTAGTTCAGTTCCGGGGGTCGAAGAATCATTCTTGTTTCGGGAGGTAGGAAAGTCGATTTGTGAAAGTCAAGTAATTCGGGTGGACGCCCATATTCGAGTTGTGGGTCTGTAGTTGTTGTAGAAAGGACTTCTTCGCCCTTTAGGATCTCCATGGTTCGTGTGGGGATCACACAAGCAGTGCCTACTAGCAAGTGTCGTTATTTTTAATTGTTTTAGCCTCCATCATTTAGACGGGGGTTATTGTGCAATACATAGCATGATGCCATTTTGTTTTCCAAGGCACATTATTTCTCGCTGTCAATCCATATTGTAAATTATCAGTAGTTGACCTGGACATTTGTCTGAAGCACATAGGGTAAACCTTAATTTGGTCCTATTCCTATCCCTAAATAATTAGAGATCTAGGCAACTATTTTAGATGGATTATGATATGAATCCATTTGGTGTTGGGGTTCTCTGGTACCTGCTCAACCAGATCTACTACTTTTTAGCCTAGCCAGATTGATGACCGTGCTGGGTTAAGCAGTTAAAATCCGATTAATCCCCGATTAATCGCTAATCGGAGGCTAAGCAATTTTCAATATTTCAATAGTTAGCTATTTAATCGGGTATAATCGGCCGATTAGTGGTTAATCGGCCGATTTTAATGGACCGATTAACTGATTAAATCCCTCTTTTAATTTTCATGCTCGTTTGCATTATTTGGGCTCAATCCGGCCCAAACTTAAATCTAAATCTAAAATCCAAACTCTTTCCGGTTCTCGCGCAAACCCCAACCCGATCTGTCGCCGCTGCTATCTTCTTCTTCCTCGTACAAACCCAAACTCAGTCTGCCGCCGCTCTCTTCTTCCTCGTGCAAACTCAAACCTAAACTGATTATCTTCTTCTTCCTCGAGCAAACCCAAACTCGACTCGCCGTCGCTTTCCCTGCGTCGTTGCAAACTTGACCCCACCCGCATCTGCTGCACCTCCTCATCCTTTTGTTGCTTGTGTTGCTCCTCTCCGATTGTTTTTGTTTGCTAGAACCGACTGACCCGACCCACATCCAGAATCCAAACTTAGCTCAAACCAAATACTCTATTCTTTTTCTTTATAAATATATGTTCCTGTTTGATAATCTCATAATAGTTTTATGTTAGGGTTTAGGGTTGCAACATAATGAGGATACACACACACACACACACACGATTTTTCCGATTTAATCCCCGATTATTTTCCGATTAACCGATTATTCACGAATAGCTCCTAGACCGATTAGTTTCAACAACCGATTTTGATTGCCTAGGTGTTGGGTTGGGCTGGGAACCAACTTGGTTGGAATAAAAGACTTATTGTTCTGAATTTTATTTAAAATTAAATTATTCCTGAAGATAATATTGGTTACATCAGAGTCTCTTTAACACCAGCGATGTCCATGTAAAACCTCTCTGTTGTTAATAAAATTAACTTGACACTTATTTTCTTTCTTTTGGCTTTTGGCCGCAGGTGATTTGGAATTCTTCGACCCGAGCAGAACTTCTAAAATTTGTAGATCAACAGCGAGCCAGCCAAGGCACTGATGGTTCTTATGACTTGACAGATTCACACTCTTTCGCTTATCAGGCACTTTCTAAAGAGTTGCATGTTGGTAATGTATACCTTAGGGTTTACAATAATCAGCCAGCCTATGAGATAAGTGAGCCAGAGGTGTTTTGTATTGCCCTTCTTAAGTTCATATCAGAGCTCGTGCATAATTTGAGAGATTCAAATGTTCAGAATAGATTTGTTAACAATGGTTCACTGGTGGAGCCTTCTGACTCTGAAAATGGGCAGGCCAGTGGGTCAGGTAATGAGGAAATATCAGGTTTAGAGGAGACAACTGAAGAATCTGAAGTGATTAGGAACCTTCATATGGGATTGACTTCGCTCCAGGTACATCAGTATAGTGAGACTTTTATTATATTATTTTTGGTCTGGTTTTTATTATTTATTTATTTTCTGTTTGGAAATTACAGAATCTATTAACCAGCAATCCTGGTGTAGCTGCTGTGTTTTCTAGTAAAGAGCAACTTGTACCCCTTTTTGAGTGCCTCAGTACATCTGTTCCTGAAGAAAGCAACATTTCTCGACTTTGTCTTGGTGTATTTTCTCTCTTGACGACATATGCTCCTTGCTTGGCGGCTATGGTTGCCGAAAGGGCCAACCTTATTCTGTTATTGCAGTTACTTCACAATGCTCCTACCTGCAGGGAAGGGGCTCTTGCTGTTCTTTATTCGTTGGCTGGCACAGCTGAGCTTGCTTGGGCTGCAGCTAAGCATGGTGGTGTTGTCTACATTCTTGAGCTTATCTTACCATTGCGAGGTAAATGTCGGTTTTCTGTTCATATATGAGCATTGATATGCATTTATATTTGAGGAAAGAAATCCTGTAATACATGGGACTGAAGGGCCTACTTCTTAGCAACATTTTGTCAACTAGTAAGAAAGATGAACCTATAGAGATGTGCTTTTGATGTGAGTCAGTGAAATGCCTATCCAAATGTTTCTCAGTTTAATTGAGGCATTAGTTATTGTTAGCTATTACTTGTTAAATTTTTATTGTATGCTTACAACTGTTGATTATCTGAGAGTACTGATTGTCATTCTAGTGGCATCTGCTATCCACCTGGGTGGTTATTATTACTCAATACTCATCCAAAGCGTAGGACTAGTGATATATGCTTGATATTTGTTCAGGATTTATATTAATCCTTTCCTTACAGTCAAGGTTCTTCCAAATTAAAGTACTTGTAGGATAATTGTAACTATTTTTTCGTCTATTTTAGTAGATGTAAATGTCTTAGTTTGATTAGAGTCTTGTCCTTATCATTTATGTATGTAAAGTTCAATAAATTCATGTTTGTTTCAGATTTAGAAATACAACTGCTAATTCAGCTGTGCTATCCACAAGCATTTAAGATATATCTTAAAATAACGACCACTTATTGTGATGGATTTGTGTAAGTATTCAAGGCTAAATATCTATTTTTGGAGACGGACATATATTCAAAAATTTAAAGATGCATCTGGATGTGTGTCAGATGCCAAAATGCAGACTTCATAAATACTGTATATCGGTAAAAACTTTGCACGTTTACTTCGATTCCGATTCACAAATATTTTAAAATGTATGTTTATAATCTAAAAAGTTTAGAATTTGTATCCCACATGTCAAGTCCTTTAATGAAAATATTTTATTTTAGAAAAATGAATGTCATCCATTACCAAAAAAATGTGCATGTTTCGATGAAAATGTTTTAAAAAACAATTATCTCTTAGAAATTCAAGATTAATAGCCGATTATATGCAGTATCAAAAGTACATGAGTCTACTTATTGATGCATCTGAAACAAAATCCTTATATGGTTTCTCTATCTCGGTTACAATCAGAACTACCAAAACCACTCTATAAGAGATCAAGTGTGTTTATCTGTTCATCTTTCAAGAGTTTATAAATATGTTATTTCACGAACTCTTTAAATCTACTTTCCGTATGCACTCAGAATCATCCTGTTCCGACTTCCCTATATCTGATTTTGATCACAACTATTAAAACCACTTTGATAATCAATCAGTTGAGCGATTTTGAACCCTTCATCTCATGAGAAATTTGTAAAACTTAGTAAAGTTACATCCTGAACATAATTGCTGTAGGAATATAGAAACTAAATACTTTGGTCAAATTGTTTGTAATATCAGCTTTTTAAAGCTTTGCTTATAGACGGTGTAGTTCCTATAATATCAGGATTGGGAAATTGTTTTTTTTCTTTCTTTTTCTAATAATTATTATTTATTATTGTTGTTATTATTATTATTTTGTAATACACCATAAGCATCTCTTACAGCAGAACGTTCTGCAAATTATTCTTTGCAGAAGAAATCCCTCTGCAGCAAAAAGCAGCAGCGGCATCGCTGTTGGGCAAGCTTATTGGCCAGCCTATGCATGGCCCTAGGGTCTCCATAACACTAGCAAGGTTCCTACCAGATGGATTGGTATCTACT
Source organism: Hemerocallis citrina (assembly GCA_017893485.1). NCBI lineage: Eukaryota > Viridiplantae > Streptophyta > Magnoliopsida > Asparagales > Asphodelaceae > Hemerocallis > Hemerocallis citrina. Next base: position 24,177,295 of record CM030363.1, read on the forward strand.
ATTAGGGATGGGCCAGGTGAAGCTGTTGTTGCCTCTCTTGAACAAACAACAGAAACACCTGAACTTGTATGGACGCCAGCAATGGCAGCTTCTCTCTCTGCCCAATTAGCAACCATGGCATCAGACCTCTACCATGAACAGATGAAAGGTAGTGTTGTTGATTGGGATATACCCGAACAGGCATCTGGCCAACATGTAATGAGAGATGAACCACAGGTATATTTCTTTGCTTAATATGTAGTGATAATATTAACGTCAAAGTGGAAAAAAATAAAAAGGAAAACATATATAGTAAGTTTACCAGGATTCTTTCTCTGAAAGAAAGACTTAAGGTTGGATCAAATAGGAAATAGTGCTATATGTTGTATGCCTTTTCTCTTGGGAAAGAAAGAAAGGTATCAAATCAAAACAAACAGTAGGTCCTGTTATGCTCATTCTTGTGTGCTTATTATATCTGAAATCTGTTGTTACGGGTGGAAATTCTAAGCTAGATAAACGTGCAGGTTGGGGGAATATATGTAAGGCTGTTCTTAAAGGATCCTAAATTTCCCTTGAGAAACCCTAAAAGATTTTTGGAAGGGCTGTTGGATCAATATGTTTCATCTATTGCTGCAACACATTATGAAAAACATGCTGTTGACTCGGAGCTTCCTTTGCTGCTGTCTGCTGCACTTGTATCCTTATTACGTGTACATCCTGCACTAGCTGACCATGTTGGATATCTTGGATATGTTCCAAAACTTGTTGCTGCAATGGCCTATGAAGGAAGACGAGAAACAATGGCTTCGGAAGAAGTGAAAAATTCGGTCCATGCCAACTCTGATGAGGTAAATGGTACTGAAGATGGAAACGTAGAGGCCAATGGCCAGACCCTACAAGAACGTGTACGCCTTAGTTGCTTGAGGGTTCTCCACCAATTGGCGTCGAGTACAACATGTGCAGAATCTATGGCAGCCACAAGTACAGGAACGCCTCAGGTACGGAATATATCACTGCACGGTTCTAGATGGTTAACTGGGTTTGTCATGTGAGAACTGGTTCAGAGACATTCTATGAGGCTTTAAACAACTGCTAACCTTTGCTATTATATGTTTATAACTCTTTTCGGATGGGTTGATGTGGACAGTAGCTGCAACTCATTAAATACAACCAACCATCCTGACAAGACTTCTCTATAACATAAATCCTCGCCCCAAATGACTATTAACTTGGCTAGCATTGATTTGAATCCTCTCAGTAATTCAATGATCTTTTCAGTAGATTACTCACCCCAGTAAAAAGAACCGTATCAAAATTTCTTTTGAGTATCTTCTTTAGCATTCAAAGCCCAGCTCTACAAGGACACAGATTTCAGGGAAAGGAGTAGGGACATGAATATGTCAACTGGTTCTTACATCTGTTAGGAATAACTAACAAGTATTCTAACATCTGTTAGGAATTTTCATTAAGGACTTTCTGAATCTTTTTCAAGTTGGTTAGGTTGCACATTTTAATTACTTCATCCAATTTAAACGATTATGCAGTCATTAAGGATTTGCTCTCAATATATTCAATTAGCACAATGTTTGGTGACTGATTGCTGTTGTCTTTTAACTCTGATCTTTATGATAGTATTACTGACCTTATTTTAACCACCCTTACAATTTAATTGGGAATTAATCTGCTACTATTCCTAGCGTTTGTATGCTTAACAAGTAGGCAATCTATATTTGACATTTTCTAGGCTGAAGCTATGATGAAGCATCGAGTCCTTTACATTGTTGGGCACCTAATTTGATGGCATAATGTAGCTATGTTTATTTTTTCGATAGTTATTTCATCAATTGTAGGTTACTTTCGGTCCTGTGTCGATGAGTTGGTATATATTACTTATGCTACTCCTGTAATTTGTTCCACCCTCTACTTTTTTTAACTTTCTTCAGGTTGTACCGTTGCTCATGAAAGCGATTGGATGGCAAGGTGGCAGCATACTTGCCTTGGAAACTCTAAAACGTGTTGTTGTTGCTGGAAATAGAGCAAGAGATGCACTTGTTGCACAAGGATTGAAGTAAGACTTGAAGCCGCTTTGTAAATTACTATTTCATTGTGCTTTAGAAGATCTTCCTTTCATCATTAATATCTATATTCATTTTGTCTTCCACTTTTCTCTAACCTACCACTGAATCCTTATCGTATACCAATGTTTCTTTTGCTGTTACCAGTGATCCTCCTACTCACAACTGCCCTAATTATTTATTTGTTTTTTTTTCTGTGGATGCTTGAATTATTAATTTTCACCATGTCCTGCATGTGCAACAAGCCCATCCCTGCCTTGTCGTATATTCGGCATATGGTTTTTTTTTTCCTTTCCAAGTTCATTTCTATTATGCAATAATTTGAACCATATAATGAAACCTTATTAGGAAAGAATATCTGCTTCTGCTGTTTAGATTAATGGATGATGCGGTGATTTAATATCTTAATGACTACTTTTTATTCATATTTTGGGAAGAATATGTTTCACTTTTGTAGGAAATGCTGGATCCAGCTAACTAGCTTCGCTCATTTTATCCTCAATTTAAGTTACCTCTAGTTTCTTATGGATGCCTTCATTTATCCTTTCTTTAGTGTTTCTTCTACCTGTCCACCTGGACATTCTTGTTTTAACTATTTTTTTGGGGGCATATTTTTTTTCCATACTATCGAACATTATTGTCCATCCACCTCGGCATCCTTGATTCCTTGTTTTCGCTACATTTTGGTTTAGGCGTATTTTTTTGTATTATCCAACACTTTTTTCCATACCCATAAAGCATAGCCAGCTGTATAGGTGTCTTATAAATATTTTCTTGTTTTTTATGAGTATGTTGGCATCATATGAATACTCTAAAAGCTTGTCTACAATTTATCCGTCCTGCATTGATTTATATACACAATCTCCTTTATCTTTGCTTTTGATGATTGATTCGCACTAGATAAAAACATTATAATTTCTAGGCATATCTTGGCTATCATTAAAACTTACCCCAAATTTTATAGTTGTGCTAACTTTTTAACTTATAATCTGTTTTGACCTACTGAATCTAAAATTGTAAAGCTTCTCTCTATCATTCCGATTGTCTAATATGATGAACTATTAATCTATTCTTTATATCACAAGCAATCAACAATACCGTGGCCCGTGGGATCATGTCTTGTATATGCATGTTTAGCTTTGGTACCTTCATGCATACTAATGTTGAGATCTTTCTGCTTAATACTGGTTGAGGTTATGGGAGGTTCTGATTTTATCTTTCCTCCACTTATTGTAGCACTAATTAGTACTTTATCGTTCATGTTCTTAATCATATTTTTCATCAATAGAACAGCTGCACAGTTTTTCTTAAACCCACCTCAAAACCCCCCTTAGAGCCATTTCATTAGTCCCTTGTTTCATGTATAGATGCAACTTAGTTTTATGCGAGTTTATCTTTTTCTTAAGAATTTATGCATCCATCTTCTTTTTCCTGGCTGGGGAGGGAAGTTTAGTCCGGTGTATACATTTCCATTTTGACACACTCTGTTTTTGGCATTTTTTTACTTTCATTTTGACTGACTTGTTTTTATTCTTTCCCTCTGTCATGTTTGTGCTTGTGTTTAGAATTCTTATTTAATTTGTTAATTTTAGTAGACTTTATAACTAGAGGTGTAATTGTTGAATATTCTGAAAGTTGACGCTTCTGGTCCTTATTTGTTTGTTTCACCCATTTATTTCTGTCCAATAGGAGACATCTTTGTTTCTCACATTGTAGTAACCTAACAATTGTATGCTAGCAAGGAACTCCTCAGAATGGACATACATTTTGGCCATATGTTAATTGATACAATTGAGCAATATTTACTGATATACTATATGGACAGAAATTCGACTACCATCTTGCTTCTGCGATGTTTGCAACATTTCTCAACCATTGGATCTTTCCATAGTATCATAGTTTCAAATATCGGCCCAGACCGTGACAATACTCTAGGATTGCCTGCATTCCTCCCTAAGAACTCGATATTAGTCAACAAAAGGGAAGAGCACCAAAAATCGAATAGTATTCAACTGTAAACTTTAATGGTAGAACTTATTTAAGATGTTGGCACCACTGATAATGAATGGGACAACACAAACAGACCAGAGTAATTACCCATATAATTTTATTTTTTATTACTATCACTACAACTTGAAAAGTACTTGTTATAATAGGATTTTTTAAATTACTTTTTTCGATTTCATATTTTATAGTACGTTTTATTTAAAAGTAACTCATTTTGTCGATGAATTTGTGAAGAGGGAAAAAATAACTAAAATATATTGTTTTTAATTTACAAACTTGGTATTCAATATCTGTCTTATGATTTTATATTTCAACTATTTTATTTTTTTGAAAAAATAAAATTTTCAAGAAGGGTTTTTTGAAATTAAGTCCTTCATTTAATGGGTATTTACTATTTATCCCTCAAAGCATAGCAGTTGCGACTTAGTCACCCAATTAGAACCCATTCATCAATCAGTCCCCACATTTCCCCAATTTTAACTCAAATCTTCTACATTCAACTCAATTTAGTTCCCAATCAAAGTACGTCATTTACATTTAATTTCATTTCATTATATTCAACTGAATTTACTATAACCTTCATTAGATGTCTAATTGGGGACTAAGTTAGGTTGGATGTAGTAGATTCAGTTACAATTGGGGTTATTGGGTTCTAATTGGCGGTGTAACACGTAATTGATATGATTTGGGGGACTAAATCACAAATACCGATTAATTGAAGGACTAAATTGCAGAAAACCCTTCAAGAATGCTGAAATCACTGATACTGACACATGCACAAAGGCAGTAGGGATTCTCCAATTCTGATCACTTAGAGTTCTGTTTATAAGTCTAAATGGATAACTCACTTACCTTCTTGAAGCATTCAGTATGCGTTAATACATTCTAGCCTGTTGTGCCAATTCCAGTGGAGATCTTTGGTCTCTTAAGTCATATTTGTTTCTCTTTACCTATCAGACGAACTAAACATCACTCATATTAAGTTGAATTATATGTTCTAGTGAGATTCTACCTAAAGGTTGTGAAATGATCATGTAGTTGAGTTAAGACATTTGTTCCTTTTACTCATTTTTTTTCCTTCTCTTATACTTGTAGTTGATATGGTTCCTATCTATAAAATCTGAAAATGTAAATATATAATTATACATGTTAATGTGGTTTTACTTTTGCTTGCTTGTTTCTTGGATAAATAGATTTTCCTTGTTTCTGGCCAAGAACAACTGTGATTTGTACCTAACTGCACAAACAAAAACATGAATTATGTAGGGTTGGTCTGGTTGAAGTACTTCTTGGCCTTCTTGATTGGAGAGGTGGAGGAAGACATGGATTCTGCACCCAGATGAAGTGGAATGAGTCTGAAGCTTCAATCGGGCGTGTGCTCGCAGTTGAGGTATACATGTGTTCTCAAAGCCTTTTGCCTTACATATTTCAGACGCTATAGTGTTGCTAGTAAATTCGACCTTGTTGATAGAGTTGTTGCTTCTCATATCTTGTCCTACTTCATAGTATGCATATACCTCTTAAGATTACTAATTAAGTAATACTGTACTCGAAGTACTAAAATGAAGCGCAATGTGTTCCAAATTATTTTTTTGAAATCTTGTGATTTGGAGAGAGAGTGTTAAAGCTTAATTCCTTTGAGAAATTTCTTAGATATCCTGTACAAGAAATAATACTCTTCTACATATTTCACCTCTCCTAGGTCAGTGGGATTAAGAGCCAATTGAAATTGGCCTAGTAGCATAACAGTTATGTTTTTGTTGTGTTTTGGCATTTACATTCTTATGTATGTAGGTAATTATTATATGTTTTATCTTCTGGTCTTTTGCATACATTATTACACAGCCCAGTTTTTATTTTTATTTTTTCTTTTAAGAAGAGGAAAGGAGGAAAAAGGAGGAAAAAGGAGGAAAAAGGAAAGGGGGGGGGGGTACGATGGTACTTTGTATCCTTCCATTACCCAACTGTAAAAATCATTGCAATTGGTGAAGTTTATGAATTATATAACTGTATTGCCACTTCAGCAATTGTGCCGTATCCATATTGTGAACTGTTTACAAAGAGTACATTGCTGTTGAGTATGTACTGAGAAGGATAAAGTGAGTTTCATATTCTGCTCTATGCAGGAGGATAAGAAATCATTGATAAATTCACTTATCAGTAATTAAATTTTTCTTTAGTTGTTAGCTGATAGAACATGGTTGGAGCAGCCGAAACATGTGTTAAGTGATATTTTAAAATTGCAAGGTGTAGAGGTATCAATTTTTGCCCTTCATAAACTTCGTATGGATTAATGTTGATGTTAACTAGGAAATAAATTAAAAAAAATAGAAATCCATTAGCAAGTAGTTGTAACCATAGACTACAGAATCTATCTGTGCTATCACCAATCAGTAGGTGCAACAGAAATGAGAGTGTCTAGAGAGAGAAAAAGATCGAGTGAGCCCATCTGACAAATATTTTAAGAATACCTATGGATTATATATTGATAGAATATTATTGATAGATTTATATAGTTTATTATCCTAATGTTTTTGAATTACTTTTTAGAATGCCGAATCTGATACGAAAATTTGAAGATGGCTGGTGAACCTAAGATTGAGTTTTCAAACCATATATATACATTTGGTTAGGATCATCTAAGGAGTAGGCTGAAGAGTGGAGCTCAATCCTCACAACTCACAAGTGGAGTATATATATATATATATAGAGAGAGAGAGAGAGAGAGAGAGAGAAATCTTCGGTTGCACACTACTTTGGTGAGCACTCCGTGAGCACTCACGAAAGTGAGCACCTATGAAAAATCCGAGCCGCTCATATTGTTCTATATACCTTAGATAGCCTAACAATAAAAAATCAAGTAATTTGAAGTTCATTTGCCCATGATTTACATCATTACAAAATTGTATGGCTGAAAATTCTAACAGCATGATGGATGGGCAAATGAACTTCAAATTACTTGATTTTTTATTGTTAGGCTATCTAAGGTATATAGAACAATATGAGCGGTTCGGATTTTTCATAGGTGCTCTATTTCATGAGTGCTCACGGAGTGCTCACCAAAAGTAGTGTGCAACCGAAGGGGACTCAAAAGGGTTAGTTGTCCAATGTATCACATGCATGCCACATAATCAATTGCTCATTAACTAAATGAGCAAGTTGCTCATATCCCTTTTACCCTTATTATTATTATTATTATCGTAGTGGAAAGTATATATCCAGGCATCAAAAGATTATTTCAATCGTGTAGACATGATATATTACATTTAAATAGCTTGTAAACAAAATTCATTTGATTCGTACTATTTTTTCCTACGGATCATAACTATACACAATAAATGGTGTGTAAAAATAGGAAATTGAACAATAACGTGGTTGTAGTTTTAAATAGGAAATCCAAACAGTTGATCTTGATTATATATTTAAGAACCTTCTCATACCAAATTTATTAGTGGATATTTAGAATATTTTAGACCATTTAAACAATAAAAACTATATTTTATTCTCTTTTGTCATTAGATGCCCAAGAAAAATGTTTAAAGAATATTTGAATTTTTGGATTTTAAGCTATTTACACAGTTGATCACATTGGTATGGTTGAAATTTGGATTTTGATGCTCGAACATATACTTTTCCACTTGGGAGTTGAGAGGATTTGTGTAACACCCTGAATTCCCTACACAGGCAATTCGTAGCACACCCAAAAATCTTTTGCTTCAATTGAGTACATAAACATAATATAATACATGAAAAAATGCGAGAATCTTACTATAAATCCAAAAGTCTTGGATTGATAAGATGACGGGCTCAGGATATCACACTTTAAGCCAAGACCTTAGGCACTCTTACCTGCATAACACAATCTGTGGGTTCGTCAGCTTGTGAGGTCGACAGTAAGAATCACAATAACTTTAACTAACTCCAAAAATAATATAACAACATACATAGCATAATAGAAATAAATCTGGAATTGATGTAATAAATGTAAATGAAATTAGTCAATTATACAATGTCATATGAGTGTAAATTTAATTTACTGAAACATCAAACATATGCTTATTATGAAAATATGCACAAATCCAAATATGCTCTTTTAATGCACGCTTGTTTGGAACGATATGCTGCCCATACAACATAATTTCCGAAAGCAAGCTACTAGCGTTTCTTCTCATTACAGGGTTCAATTCCTCGTTATGCAATACCTACTCATGTATTCTACACTGTTTCTGACATTTATCTAGTGACTATTAAGATTGCAGTTGTCCGGTCTAATTTTTGTCATTGCAGTCGGTAGTGGGCATGCTGGTCTCTCTCAACTCCTGAGCATCCATAATGGTGTCAAGCCCCGGTGGTTTCACTCCACTCCCCGGTCTAACATATTCCACTCCGCCTGAACTCCAGCGGTCTCTATCCACTCCCCGGTACTACCGGGACCCTGTGGTCTCTTTTCGCTTTCGGACCTCACTAAAAGTTATGACGAATATAAAACGACCCTGCAGGCATTTCCTGTTCCACCTAGAGACGCAGAGTTAAACTCTCGCTTCTCATTCGTATCTGATAACATAGAACATCAACGGACACTTATGAGTCCATCCCCTAAGTTCTGACAAGAGTTTACATCCTGTACATTCGCACCCCCATTCTTAACACTAGATCCCAAAAATTAATATTCGAGACAACGCAGCACATGTGCCCTTGACAGGTGAATATAACTCCCAATAATTATATAAATTCCATTACTTGTCAAAAATTGATTTCTTACTTATATGAAACCTCAGTGAGTCTACTACAACATTGTAGTTAAGAACCTCTAGATTTAACCTCAATAAATCTGTCTAAAACCATTTGTAAGACAGTAGGTTCAGAATCCAGAAACTGCAGCTCTTGCTACTTTTAAAAATCACATAAAATCCCACACTTTTTGGAAATTGGATTTCTTAGACTCAAAAGAAAGATTAACGTATCTACTTCAAATTCTCAGCCTGTAGTTCCCTAAAAAATACTTCATTTAAGGGGTTAAAATGATCAAACATTAGAAGGTGTATAAATTTCCAGAATCCAGGAAAACTGTCAACCAGTTATAAGTTCGAATTTATTAAAAATAATAAATGATATCCAAAATTTATGAAAATTTGTGAACATATAATAGACATACACTAGATTCTCATATAAAAAGTTCAGCTTACAATTTCATATATTTGGAGAGAGATAATTTTTGGAAATAAATAAAGATATTCACCCAGAATTATGAAATAAATTCTGTTTCATTTCTAAATCAGTAATGTATTCAGATTTTATTAAAATACCAAACGACATCCAAAAATAATAAAATTTTGAGGAGATGTTATACACATACATGATACCATGATACACATAAAAATTTCAGCCCTACATTCCATCTAGTTAGAGAGACGATTTTCTGAAGTGAGATCAAATTTCAGGACAGAAACTATAAAGCGTTTCTAGTTTAATCATATCGTAATCTCACAAATTAATTAATAACAATTAACACCCATAATCGAACAACATCCATGCACAATCTATGCATGAATACTCAATTTATATAAATCACTAGCATGCATGCATCCTATAATATAAATAGAATTGGTTAAAGTTGTTACCCACTTATTCGTTTCTGAATTTCGGTTGTTTCTATGCTCGAGTTGAACAACGACTACGACACCACGGACATCAACCACGATGACGATAACGGTACTACGGACTGCAATTGTTCGCCGAGTTCAGAAAGAGTAATAAAATTAGGACTATATGTAGGTATTTATAAAATTATATATATATATATATACACACGCACACACACATATACACAAAGAGAGAGACAGAGTGAGAGAGACATTGAGAGGGCTTCGGGTGCGGGACGGTGGCAAGGCTGCGAGGAGGAGCTCGGGTAGCGGTGGCGGTAAGGTGGTAGCGGCAATCGGGAATGAGGCAGCAACAACGAGGTTCAGGTTGCTGTCGGCAGCGAAGGAGAGAGGAGGTGACAGTGGGGAGGAGGCTTCGAGTTCGGGTTTCGAAGTGATTGGAGCTTGGTGTTTGGCGATGGCGATGGAGGAGCTTCGAAGGAGGTCGGGGGCAGTGGTGTGCGGTGATGGTGCTAGGAGAGGAGGTGGCTGGCGGGGTTGCAAGGAGGTGGAGCTTCGGAATGGTGGTGGCTGGGTTGGAGTGGTGGTGAGATGGGTGCTCGGTAAGGAGGTGGCTGCGGGTGGTGGAGAAGGTGGAGCTCGAGGGTGTTCGGGGGTGCAGCGAGGAATGTCGACGAGGGTGGTCGGGAGTGATAGGGAGTTTGGTTGGGGTGGAGGATGAAGAAGAGGGAGTTGGAGCTTGGTAGGAGGTGGAGATGGCAGGGTGTTGGGGTGGCGGTGATGGTGGAGCTGGTCGACGGTGATGGCGTGCGGGTGGTGGCGTGAGGCAGGCGGGGGAAGGTGAGAGAGGAGGATGAAGCTTGGGGGTGAAGAAAGGGGGCTGCGGTGAAGTGCTGTGGCGGTGGTTGTCGAAGGTTGCGAGGATGCAGGGTGGGGGTGACGATGAGGAGAGGATGAAGTGGGGGTGGTTCGGTGGCTGTCGGGGTGAGAGAAGATGAGGGTGGAGGTATGAGGCAGTGGAGGGAGAGTTAGGAGGTTGAAGGCAGTGGGTGTTCGGAGTTTGAATGTGTGAAGATGATGAATGAGGAGTTGGGTTTGGTCGGGAGTGTGAGTGAGGTTGAGCTTGGTTATGCGTTTATAGGAAGATGAAGATATGGAGTGAATGTATGCATGTATGTGAATATATATGGGAGTGAGATGTTGTATAGATATAAATATAAATATATAGGGATATAAGTAAGGTGAGGTGGTGAGATAATGTATGTATGCCTATATATAGGGAGGTGGTAGTAAGAGTTAATATATATATATATAGAGTCCCCTTCGGTTGCACACTACTTTTGGTGAGCACTCCGTGAGCACTCCCGAACTAGAGACCCTATGAAAAATCCGAACCGCTCATATTGTTCTATATGCCTTAGATAGCCTAACAATAAAAAATCAAGTAATTTGAAGTTCATTTGCCCATCCATCATGCTGTTAGAATTTTCAGCCATACAATTTTGTGATGATGTAAATCATGGGTAAATGAACTTCAAATTACTTGATTTTTTATTGTTAGGCTATCTAAGGCATATAGAACAATATGAGCGGTTCGGATTTTTCATAGGGTCTCTAGTTTGTGAGTGCTCACGGAGTGCTCACCAAAGTAGTGTGCAACCGAAGATTTCTCTCTCTCTCTCTCTCTATATATATATATATATAGGAAAATCTTTCATTGTGCACCATCCCTCCGCGTGCACTCGGTCTTCCCGCCTTCGTATCGACGATCCGAACTGCTCACATTGATCTATACATCTAAATTAGTCTAAATATGTAAAATCAAATCATTTGAAATTCATTTGCCCATCCATCATGAGACTATAAAAAATAATGATTTTCAGTCATACAATTTTGTAACACTTCAATGGATGGGAAAATGAATTTTAAATGATTTGATTTTACATATTTTAACTAATTTAGATGTGTAGATCAATGTTAACGGTTTGGATCGTCGCTACGAAGGCGGAAAGGCCGAGTGCACACGCTGTGTGCACCATAGGTGGTGCACAATGGAAGACATCACTATATATATATATATATATATATAGTCCCCTTCGGTTGCACACTACTTTTGGTGAGCACTCCGTGAACACTCACGAACTAGAGTCCCTATGAAAAATCCGAACCGCTCATATTGTTCTATATGCCTAAGATAGCCTAACAATAAAAAATCAAGTAATTTGAAGTTCATTTGCCCATCCATCATGCTTTTATAATTTTCAGTCATACAATTTTGTGATGATGTAAATCATGGGCAAATGAACTTCAAATTACTTGATTTTTTATTGTTAGGCTATCTTAGGCATATAGAACAATATGAGTGGTTTGGATTTTTCATAGGGTCTCTAGTTCGTGAGTGTTCACGGAGTGCTCACCAAAGTAGTGTGCAACCGAAGATTTCTCTATATATATATATATATATATATATATATATATATATATATATATATATATAGTTAGGAGTAGGATTGGTAGGGGAGGTGGACATAGCAGTGGGGGAGGTGAGTTGATGCTGGCCGTAAAATGTAGTTGGGAAAATGAGGGTTGGCTGTTGGATGAAATTAGGATTAGAAGTATGATTATGATTAATCAAGGTTAAAGTTTGAATTAAACTCAAATTGACTAATACGAAAAATTTGGAATGGATCAAAAAAAATATTTGGGTTGGGTTTAAAATAAGAGAGAAAAATGAATTAAAAGAACGGAAAGAATTTATAAGAGATCGAAATACAAAAACATAAAATATTTATATTGATAATGTACAAAACACGTGTACAACACGTGTGAGGCAAAATTGTCATAACTCAATTTTGCGGGGTGTTACAATTTGAGCTGAGATCCTCCTTGGAGAATCCTGGTCAAACTCTCTGTTTCTCTATGTCTCTCTCTATATATACTAGTAATTTACACGTGCGATGCACGTTTTAATAATTTCAAAAAAATAAAAATAAAAACTCTGTCGTAGGGAGAATTTGAACTGGAAGCCTCCTTTATATTAGTTATGTAGTTATGTACGTGCGTTGCACATGTTGGTAGAATGACAAAAGGACAAATGACACTAAGGCCTTCTCCCATTATAATATTACAGATTAGAAATTAGAGATTAGAGACTGGAGATGTACTCCTTATTGAGTCATTGGGAAATATCCTGATTTCTCATATAAAATAGACACACCATAATATATGTGCGTTGCACATGTTGATAGAATGACAAAATGACAAATGACACTAAGGCCTTTAACCATTATAATATTAGAGATATCTATCTCTCTATATATATATATAGAGAGAGAGAGAGAGTAATGTTCTGTTGTGCACTAGAAAATCGCTGGTTTTTTATTGTCACATGATGGATGGGCAAATAAATTTCAAATAATTTGATTTTACATAATTAGACTAATTTAGACGTGTAGATCAATGTGAACGGTTCGGATCGTCGATATGAAGGCGGGAAGGCCGAGTGCACACGGAGGCCTAGTGCACAATGAAACATTTCTCGCTCTCTCCCTATATATATATATATATATATAGAGTCCCCTTCGGTTGCACACTACTTTTGGTGAGCACTCCGTGAGCACTCATGAAATAGAGCACCTATGACAAATCCGAACCGCTCATATTGTTCTATATACCTTAGATAGCCTAACTATAAAAAATCAAGTAATTTGAAGTTCATTTATCCATCCATCATGCTGTTAGAATTTTCAGCCATACAATTTTGTAATGATGTAAATCATGGGCAAATGAACTTCAAATTACTTGATTTTTTATTGTTAGGCTATCTAAGGTATATAGAACAATATGAGCGGTTCGGATTTGTCATAGGTGCTCTATTTCGTGAGTGCTCACGGAGTGCTCACCAAAGTAGTGTGCAACCGAAGATTTCTCTCTCTCTCTCTCTCTCTCTCTCTCTCTCTCTCTATATATATATATATATATATATATATATATATATGAGGATATTTTCTCCTATGACACCCTACAAATTTTGCCCCCTTTTGCCAAATGCATGATCCACACTGTTCAAAGTGTCGAACATGTCAGTTGAAAATGTTTTGGATTAAGTGGTCACAATTGTTCTATTGCTGAAAAACAATTCACTTTGGGACTGCAGGATGGATTTGCAAAACATATTGAAATTTAGTGATTTTACTTTTCTCTATGTTGAATAGTGCGGATCGTAAATTTTGGTTGCCGATTTTGAATTTTTAGTGTGCTGTTGGAGGAAATTTTTCTCCGGTGCCACTTGCCTTCTCGTGTATATATATAGAGTAATGATATTAAGAGATAGTGAGCTGGATTCTTTTTCAGAGCTAAGCAATTTGAAGCATTCAATTTACGATCACACCGTTGACATTATTGTAAACATCGTAGAATATGTGTACAAAATTTCAAGTGACTTGGAGATCTGTAGATTATGTATCAAGTGTTCAAGTTTATTTTTCCAGATATATGTTTCACGATTAACTTATCTTTCTTTAATACGCTTTAGGTATAATCTAACTGTCTCCAAATCACTTGAAATTTGCTACTCACATGCATGTGAATTGTGTGATCATGAATTGAATGTTTCAAATCGAGATTATAAAGATCGGCTGATCCTGATCTGGATTGGGTCGTTTTTCAAGGAGCCGCTCCGATACAACCCTAAATCGGCGAGATATCTTGGGTATCGGATGAGTTAGCAATTCAGTCGGATGGATCAAACCCGATCCCAACCCCAAACCACCGGTCCTATGATTAAAAAATTCCAATATTTGAATTTTCTATTCATGTGGATCCTCTTCATCTAAGCAATGAATATATAATTGTATAATGAACATCATTTCAATTCTTGGCCTATATTTTGTTTTTTCATGGAAGTAAATAAAATTTATATAATTTGGCTACCTATTTCTATTGTTGTATTTTTATTTAACATTAATAATTCAGTGAAATTAATTAAAATGTTCAAGTCTGTAATAAAAAATATTAAATTTGTAAAAAGAATTATTTAAATTGATCAATTCATTTTTTTGAAGTTAATTATTTTTAAAAAAAGTTTAATTATAGAAACATAATAGATAATTTTTCTTATGCAAGGCTGATCCTTGAAACCTGATACACCGATCAAATACTACAGATTTGGCCGATCCCGATCCCGATCCAAATATTTTGTAAAATGTGCTCCTGATCTTGAGTTTAAAACCTTGGTGCAAATTGCTTAGGTCTCAAAATTATTATCTAGCTCACCATCTCATTACTCTATCTCTCTCTCTATATGTATGGGAATCTTCAAGAGAGATGGTGCTCACACTATGGTGGAAGAGCCCAAGACTGCATCATGGGGTATCCTATGATCGATCCAAACTATTCATTTTAATTGCGGAATCAAGTTTTCTGAAATCAATTTTCCCATGCAACTGAGATGTTATGAAGTTTTACGGCTGTAATATGTTTATTTTTTTATAATGATATGGTGCAAGGACAAACGAAGTTTAAATGACGTGATCTCATATAATTAGACGATGCCAAGTATTTAGAACAAGATGAACCATTTGGATCGTTCAGTGGATGACCCCTCCATGACGAGCTCTCCCACCTTAGGGAGAGGTCCGACCTTTCTTGAAGTCCGCCGTGTGTGTGTGTGGTATAAGAGGAAATTGCCTCCTATGACACCCTACAAAATCCTCCCCCCTGCAAATGCATGATTCGCACCGTTCAAAGTGTCCAATTTGTCAAAACATAAGAGTATGAAATATTATCAAAGTTTAATATGTTATGCATGCATTAAGTGGTTGCAATTGTTCTATTTTTTAAAAACCGTTCATTTTGTGATCTCATGATGAATGGGCAAAACAATATTTAAATTTAGTGTTTTTACTTCACTTAACATTTGATAGTCTGAAGATCAACTTGAACAGTATGAGTCGTACATTCTGGTTATGGAGATTGAATTTTAGTGCACCATAGAAGAAAGTTTCCTCCTATGCCGTAGGACCCCCTATATCCTCTCTAGATATAGAATTACAGATGGGAAAAATGAGTGATAATTGTAAGAGGTGATTCCCTCTTATGATTATAATCACTTGGTGGAGTCCCCTATGGGAGATGGACAATGTTCATCATATTTTTCATTTCATATGATGTTACCTGAAAAGAATCAAGTGGCTTGAAGGACTTCACCCACGCCTCTTGTGATCCAATTTGCAGTACAATTTACACTAATGAAAACCGTTCATTTGCAACCTTGTGATGTATGATTAAAAGGCCTCCAAGCCACTTAGTTTTTTATTACCTGTTTGTTGAGTATTGTTTCTGTTGTGTAGTGCTTAGTTATACCATACTAACTTGTGCATTGGTCCAGGTATTACATGCATTCGCAACTGAAGGCGCTCATTGTATTAAAGTTCGTGATATACTGAATTCTTCTGATGTAAGTATCAAAATTTTCTTATCTTGTTTACTGGTCTACTCAATTCTTGGGTTTGTAGGTATTTGTTATGCATTAATCTCTTCCTCGTTTAAAAAATAAAATAAAAATTGAAATGATGTGATTCTGAGTCGTCATGCTTATAAGGCATATTTGTGAAGAACCGAGGATTTATAATGCAGCTGGTTTGAAATGAATAACTTGTTTCCTGTTTCCTGTTTCCTCTTTGTTAGTATATACCTAAACCTTTGTTTATTGACTCCATTAGAATTGTTATTTATACTGTGGATTGAGGTTATACATAAAACCATAGTTAATTCCCATAATTTTGCACTGATTCTTAGTTACCAATCTTTAGTCTACGAACCTATTATAATGTCACATTCCTTTTTCTCCTTTCATATTGTTGCCCAGACACTTTCATTTAGCGACATGTCTGGTTGCCTGGGCCTTTCATGTTAGCTCAGTGAGAATGAAAGCCTTACACTTCAATGCGATAATTAGTCTGCTTACCATCAATTCGATGTTCTAGTATATATGTTTTAATCTATAGGATGTGGATTTTAGAGGCTTGGTTAACAAAATTTCTGTTATAAATGAATAAACTGTTGTTAGAGTTAGCATGTTTGTTTTGTTTTCGAATTTAATAGCTGTGACGTGGATGTTGTGAAGTTCGTCTGCCTTCCTTTGTATTATTTTATGCTTAGGATCAATGGTGTAAAATTAACATCATGAGAATAAAAATATGGGTAATAATATGTGCACCAGTTTTACTCGACAAGTTGTGGCACAATCGCCAACCACCCATATATAATAAACGATTCTTGTGATATGGTGGAGATTGTGCTACAATATTTTGTGGAGTAAAACTTGTGCATAAAGTTTGTGCATATGACATATATATTTCTAATGGTAAATAACTCTGTGAGCAGGTTTGTTAGCTTCTTAGTAGAATATTTTGGTTGCAACTATTTTCTCTCAAAGATCATAGCCAAAAATAATGGAAGGTTGAAGTTTTTGTTTATTCATCATATTTTTGATAATGGATAGGCATATTGCTAATATAGAGAATTTCAGGTATTTGTGCTATGCAACTGATATAATGTGTAGTAAATTGATTATCCCAGGATAATCTCTTTTTGGGAATTTAGTTAATATTATCACACACTTAATCACTAACACATGCATATTCTCAAACCTGTATCTTATTGAGCATCGTTACTCTACAATTCTCATTGGTAACGTGACATTCTTTTCCTTGGTTCTCGTTCAGTGTACTTATTGTCTTGGTGGTTCTCCCACAGGTTCATTTTATTTAACCTATGTTTTAGTCCTACAATATACATCCCGAGTCATCAAGAGAACTTCAATCTAAGTATAGGCATTACTGTTATTCTTGCCTTCGTTTTTTTTTTCTCCAGTGGAACTAAGAAATTCATGGTTACCTATTTTTGTTTTCCTTTGAAGAGCTTGAGCTTCTGTTATCAACCATATACCAGTCCTAACTGCAGCTGTGCTAACCTAGTCGGGGTAGTAAGATTTAAGATTTATTTCATATTAAAACTTGTTGTAGTCTTAAAAGAAAACTCCCTCCCACACGATTCACATTTAAGATTTATTTCATATTAAACCTTTCATTTCTCTTGAGAGGGTTGGATCATTATGGTATTTGCTACAAAAATGCACTGTCTTAGTAGACTTCAATAGGTACAGGTAGGCGGAATATTACTTGTTATGGAACTGAGAGAATATTTTATGATAATCACACGGAACGGATAAATGGAAGTATGATTATTTTGATCACGTAATTGCAATGAATATGTTTATTTTGGAGAAAAATGATTTTAAAGGGTTACAGAAGTGTTATACTATTGTAATACAAATATTTTTATATTATATAGTGTAATCATTTTGCCTAGTTGTTGATATTGAATCAAGTTTGATTATTGTAGAGAATATTCCACTAGGCAGATTTTCCAATTGGTTTAAAGCTAAATTTGAAAAAAAAAAAAAAAACACCCCTCAACTGTATGCATTTTTGAAAAGCACCCAACTCTTTCTGAAAAAACACACTTCAACTTTGTCCTTAGTTTGGTCCACCAAATTTCCGTTCAAAAACTACCTTGAACTATATGAATAATACAAAAAACACCCATGAGCTTTTACTTGTAATATTAAAATCACCCCTCAACTTCCATTAATGTTTGAAAAAAGCCCCTAGACTATTCATTTTGAGGGGTGTTTTTGAGAAAAAATGTTGTGTTTCTTCAAAAAAAAATAATAATAAGAATTGGGTGTTTTTTCAAAACTGCATATAGTTGAGGTTTATTTTTTTCTTTCAAATTTAGCCTTGGTTTAATGCTGAAGTTATCATCTATCGGTTTGAGAGTTAAAAAGCATACTGATCATTTTGATCACGCCAGTGTTCCAAATCGATAATTAATAATGATATGGAATGCACATTCAAAAACAAAACATTATTTCAATTTCTAGTGCACTCAATGTTGGGTAAGGGTTCTGGGGAGAACTTGACAGCAGTAAAATTGGACATGGAACATACTTATGATTTGATGCAAGGGGGTGGAATAGGTCAAAATGTTAGATGGTTCTCTATAGCAATTTCCTGAACTTATCTCTGTTTCGACTGCAATATTTTACAAACAATAGAATTTTGTTGTTAAATATTTGCCGATTTTGTGTAGGTATGGAGTGCTTATAAAGATCAAAGACACGATCTTTTCCTTCCCTCAAATGCACAGTTCGCTGCTGCAGGGGTTGCTGGACTCATAGAGAGCTCGTCATCTCGACTCCCTTATGCCCTTGCCGCTCCCCCTCAGCCTACTCTCATTCGTCTCCCTTCAACTGCCCCTCTCTCTTCTTCTCCTCCAAACTCCAATTAATAGAGCAGGCAATCTTTTCCTTGAAGACGAAATGGAGACAATGTGATTGATGCGACGGCCAATCCAAATGTCCTACCAATCTTCGTATGGTTTGATTCATCAAAGTATATATTGTACA
Source organism: Hemerocallis citrina (assembly GCA_017893485.1). Classification (NCBI taxonomy): domain Eukaryota; kingdom Viridiplantae; phylum Streptophyta; class Magnoliopsida; order Asparagales; family Asphodelaceae; genus Hemerocallis; species Hemerocallis citrina. The sequence goes on from CM030363.1 coordinate 24,196,431, forward strand.
GTTTCGAAGTACCAATTTAGTGAATGGTTTATTCATTTCCTTGTAAAGATAAGCCTTCGTACTAGTTTTTGTCTTCTTCTTTTGTATCATTTATCTGTCAATATGTGTTTTGAAATAAGCGGAATATGGTTTGAGTGCTGTCTTGAATTTTGCTAGGGTTTGGTTTTAATTGCATGCATGCAGAGACCCGTTTAGTTTCTTTAATAGGTTATTTGTTAATAGTAGTAATATTTGGATTCTATTTATTGGATGACTTGGTTGGTTAAACCGAACTGAGTCAACAAGAATGTATAAACTGGAACCCCAACTGAAATTTGACTTTTATCAATCTAAATATTGGAACGTCCCCGTTAAGCTATCAAACCCGAACCGTATGGGTTGGTTTGGTTCGCCCCTAATTGTTTCAATTATTGTTTCCGTATTTTGTTATTTTATCTAAGAAAAATATGTGTTGTGCATGCTAGTTTAATTTATGAATGGATGAGAATATTGGCATGTTGAGCATTTATATGATATTGTGAATTTTTGTCAACGATCTGATCTTTTCATATGAGAATAACATAATCTTGAACATCTGACAATGCTTTAGTGTTTTGAGATTTTGACTCTATATATTGCATATTTTACGGATACTTGTAACTATAAATTTGAAGTAGGCTTGTATATCTTCGATTTGAGCTAAATAAGATCAATTTTGTTGAAGTATTGAATATGTTGTTAGTTTTGTAAACCATGACAGCGTGTGTTTTGACTTGCTCTGGAAATTTTTAAACATTTTAATTTTGGAGTATTTTGATCCCCTGTATGTATTATTTTGAATAAACTCTCAACTGAGAATTTAAAGTATACTCAGTTAATCCTTTATTCGATCTTAAGAACTCAAATTTTTGTGAAGTATAGAACTTTCTGTAATATTTAGAAGTAACAGCAGTTGCAATTTTCTGAAATCCTGAATTTGCAGTTTTGCATGTGGAATTTAACAAAACAATTGAAATGCTCTTAATTATAAAGTTGTAGTAGATTCATTCGGTTTTCATATGAATTTAAGGAGTCCAATTCTTGATAAGTATCAAATTTATATGGTTTTTACAAGGCTGCTATGTTTCCGTCAAAAAACCTAATTAAATTTTCATGCTATGTTTCCGTAAAAAAAACCTAATTAAGTTTTCAAATGATGGCTTTATAGACCTTTGAAGATAAATGTTTGCAAGTGAATTATTGTATGTAAGAGTTCAATTATTATTCTTCGTGTTTGGACATATTGCAGTTATGAGTTTCATGTGAATATCGTTCTGTCATAATGTATGATATGTTTATGAAGCTACAAGAGAACATGTTTTGTGGTAAGTGGATTAGTTGTCATGAAACGTGCATATGAATTTCGTATATTGAGATGTTGGTTGATTCCAAAATGAGTTTGACATGAAAGTATGTTTCTGAAGAAAAATGTTATTGTTAAATATGTGAAACCATTGCGATAGATTGTTCCACTGTTCCATAGAAACTAGACTCTTGGTCAAGTAGTAAACCATGAGTTTAATTTTCAACTTCATAGACAGAAGTCCCAGGAAGGTTTGGTGTGCGGCTTGCGACGACGCCCCCTCATTTTGGTTGATTATTGTGTTATATGTTTGGTCTTCATAAAAATGTCCTGGAGAGATACTGTTTGGACTCATGGGAAATATAGACGGGGATGAATATTATTATTTATTGAAAATCATAATAGACACTCGTTTTCAAATGATTGATAAAGTATCATTTTGCTAATTGATTATCATATTTGGCTAATGATATCTCTACTATTATAATGGGAGAAGGGGTTAGTGTCATCTGTCATTGACTGTCATTTTGAAGCCAACACGTGCAGCGCACGTGTTGACAGAATGACTCACTTTGGTAAATATTTCCGAAAGTTGACCAGTTTGGTAAATATTTTCGGAAGTGGATCAGTTTGGAAATTATTTTCCTTTTTTTCTTTTTTCCTTCTTCCTCCGCTGCACGTGCGAAAGTGGACCAGTTTAGTAAATATTTTCGACAGTGGATCAATTTGGAAATTATTTTCCTTTTTTTTTTGTCTTTTTTCCTTCTTCCTCCACGTGCATCGCACGTGCATGGTGCATGATACTAGTTATTGATAATTGAACAATTGGATTGGCATATGAAGATAATTGTTTGCATTGTCTCTTTAATTACAAATGACATCATTGAATTTTATATTGGATTTTTGTTAGTTAGCGAGCATATATTTATAAAAAGAAGCATTTTGACGTTATTCCTTTACTTGTTTTACATCGAATTGTTATTGTCTTATTGAAATACTATTTAAGGTCATATTTGGCATATGGGTCTTTAAACTTTCTTATATATGGATTTGGTATTATGTGTCTTCCTTTCACTTACTCGATACCTTTGATCAAAATATTTTCGATTATCAAAGTTTACTAATCTTACTAAAATATAAGTTTTTTGTAAACTTATCTGACACACTACCGAGCTAGAGTCGGTCTCAACTGGTGGCGGTTGCTAAACGCAACCCCCCCCCCCCCCCCCCCCCCCCCCCCCCCCCCCCCCCCCCCTCTCTCTCAAAAGTTTGCTACGCCCAAAGTTTTTTGCATGTCGTTTGTGTTGTTTTGATGCGTATAAGCGAACTTTTGAAATTTTTGCATCTTGTTGGCTTGTGTTTGCTATTTTTTGGTGAATAATTTATTTTATATATGCGAACTTTCTTACAGAGAAATGACTAGAATGATGAAAACCGGAAGGACATCTAGGGATGCTCGGGGGAAACATTCCATAGAAGTAAGAGAACTATTAATTTGTATTGTGCATTTTGTATTTAGTGATATTGTTAGTACACTAATAATAATTGTGTTTTGTGTTCGTGTAGGTTGGTGCATCCTCTTCGATGGCACCACGTCGTGGTCCAGGAACAATATATCCCGGTGAACTGACCTTGCAAGACCGTCACAGATCCGCGACAGTGTGGGGTGGGACGATGCGGATGTGTAATTTCTGCACCCATGAGACCATGAAGGTGCACCCACGTATTGTCGAGTACCTAGTTTCGGCTGGTTTCTACGAAATCAGCATGATGGGTCAGGTTAAACTCGACCGAGCACTTCTCTCAGCACTCGTGGAGTGATGGAGGCCAGAGTAGCACACCTTCCATCTACCGGTCGGAGAGATGACGGTGACGCTACAGGATATAGCGATGATCTCCGGTCTTCCAATAGATGGGTTGGCCGTGACGGGTAATATAAACTTTGATAAAATAGAGATGTGTAATGAACTCCTCGGTACAGAGTTTGATGAGGAGGTCGCGGAAAATAAGGATATTTTTGTCGGACAATCAATCCGACTATCGTGGTTGAAGGGACATTTTGATGGGACGTTGACCGATGCATCGCCCGACCACTATGTACAGTCCTACACCAGAGGTTACATTCTAACGGTGCTCAGAGGGGTTCTCTTGCCTAACTCATCCGGGGATACGGTGCACCTCATGTATCTACGATTGCTCGCCGACCTAAGCTTAGCTGGCCGGTACAGCTGGGAAAGTTGCAAGTTAGTAATGCTATACAGGTCGTTGTGTTCTGTAGCGCTAGATGGGACCGAGATGACCGGTCCGATGGTTTTGTTACAGATTTGGTCATGGGAGCAACTGCACTTGGGTCATCCCCGAATTAAGAGCTAGCGGACGGTTGGATGGCCGAACCACCAAATCCTCATATGTTAGCACCCTTAGGGGTATATTGGGCAGGTAGTTGGAGTTACAAAGACAACCTAAAAGGTATACTAACGTACTACAGAGACGAGTTCGACCAACTACGAGAAGAGTTCGTGATTTGGGTATCGTATACACCCAATCGGGTGGGAAGACTACCACCGATGTGCACGACCGGATCGCAGTAGTGGATGACGACGACTCCACTCATCAATTTTGCTATAGTGGAGCATCCACGGCCGGAGAGAATCCTTCGGCAGTTCGGTCTTCAACAAGCTAGTCCTCCAAGGTGCGCAAACCTATACGACCATGAGTTACACGCCGTGAGGGGTACCGGTCGTATGCTTACTCATGATTGGGCAGATTTCCATCGTGTTCACGTTGCAGAATGGAACGAGCGACGGTTTGAACTTATAATTGTTAATGTTCCAGAGTACGATGGCATGGTGCAAGCGCAATACATGCAATGGTACAGATCATATACACGTTTGTACATCTCTCCCGATATAGAACTACCTGTTGGTATTCAGCGAGTAATTGAGGAGAGAGAGATTGAACCACCACCCGCCTATTCTAGTTCACAACTCATGTTCCAACCGAAGGCCTCAGCTATACGTACATTGGTGAGTATAATGCTCAAATTTTGTTGAATGTTCGTTATATTAAAGTTATTAATTTTTTTACTTTTCCGAATGTGTTTAATTATATTTTTTTGGTTTTTAGCTTTAGATTGATAATACGATGGACATGAAAAAAGAATGCGCGGAGGTAATCAAAAGTAATGTTGGCACGCCTATGAAGAAGTTCGCTCAGAAGATGCTCTCTTCATGCCGTACCAATTTGGATGTTTTGAGAGAGGCTGAACGTTTGGATAGAGCATTAAGCTCATCGAGAGGGCAACGTAAGAGTATGAGGGGTAGGCCAGCTACTGTGATGGGGCAACAACAGGAACAACAACTCAGAGAATAACAAGCTACATCTTCACCTCCATCTCAAGAAGAAGAGCAACAAGATGAGAATGAAGAGAGGGTTGTTGGAGACGTACAAGAGGAGAGAGGAGAAGAAGAAATCCCTGAGACGTCATCCCCGCTCCGGCGACGAAATCCTGCTCGGAAGAGGCGAGCACCACAACCATACACGCCCGGTTCTTAGCTAATACCGTATACAATTTGTTTGTTGTAGTATTTTATTCATATTTTGTTTTTTTTCCTGTTGTAACTTAATATGTAGTAATTGTTGTTCATAAGTTTAAGTGTTGTTGATGTTGTTGTTATTAATTGCTAATAGTCAATTATGTTGGTGATTTTGGTGGCCGTAAGTAGAAATTTATTTGGCGAGTGTAGGTGATGGGAAAGTGTTTGCATTTTGGGAAAATTTCAAGTGTAGCAGCTGTAGCTGCTGTGTCGAGTTGTAGATAATTTTTTTTTATTTTTTAAACCTAGGCCAACAACGGCCTAGGTTAGTTGTTGAAATTTTTATTTTCATCAATAACTCTCTGTGTTTTGTAGCATGAAGACAGAAAGCAAGACCCCTATATTTTGTATACCTTAGGCCATTGTCTCCAACAACGGCCTAGCTAATAGGCCAGAAGTTGAACAATTTGGGGTGCTCTCTGACTTGTTGGAGTTAAAATGAGCAACAAGTCAGAAAGTAAGACCCTATATTTTTTATACCTTAGGCCGTTGTCTCCAACAACGGCCTAAGGTAATAGGCCAGAAGTTGAACAATTTGGGGTGCTCTCTGACTTGTTGGAGTTAAAAAGAGCAACAAGCCAGAGAGCAAGATCCTATATTTTTTATACCTTAGGCCGTTGTCTCCAACAACGGCCTACGTAATATGACAGAAGTTGAATAATTTGGGGTGCTCTCTGACTTGTTGGAATTAAAAAGAGCAACATGTCAGAGAGCAAGATCCTATATTTTTTATACCTTAGGCCGTGTCTCCAACAACGGCCTACGTAATAGGCCAGAAGTTGAACAATTTGGGGTGCTCTCAGACTTGTTGGAGTTAAAAAGAGCAACAAGTCAAAGAGCAAGTCCCTATATTTTTTATACCTTAGGCCGTTGTCTCCAACAACGACCTAGGTAATAGGCCAGAAGTTGAACAATTTGGAGTGCTCTCTGACTTGTTGGAGTTTAAAAGAGCAACAAGTCAGAGAGCAAGACCCTTGTTTTTTTACAACTTGGGCCGTTGCTTCCAACAACGGCCTAGGTTATAGCTAAACATTTGAATTTTTTGCTTTTTACAACTTTCTCTTAACTCTTTACGAACAGTGTCTCTGCAACTATATACTAAAGACAGATGATCTATGCTTGTATATCATTTTTATTTTTTTATTGCTTTTCAATTTTTTCCACCTATCTAACCAATATAAAATGATACAGGTTATATGTTTAAAAATAATTCCAAAAAATAAAATTTAATTTTTTCATTTGTAAAAAACAATTTCTTAAATATATTCTTACCCCTAATATGTAAATTCTTCTGCAATGCGTACATCTATCCGGTTACTATTGAGTGTAGGGTTTGAACCCAAGTAGTTGTTGATTCTTGATTTTGATGATTACAACACAATGCAAATTTGTTATGCTACATCTTATACATTGCAGGTTGACAAAATGTTCAATCAAAGCTCTCACAGCAAATTGATCAAGAGCTCTTAAGATTGATTCAGCAAGCTTCATTGTCAAAGACAAAGGCTAAAGCTCCAACTCAAGACTCAAGTCAAGACTCAAGACAAGACCTATGCTCCAATGTGTTATATTACATGTCTTGTAAAACAATTGTAATTTTTCTTTTTTTGAGTCTTAGATTGATGTAACAGCCTTGTCACACACACACACTCATACATTTTTTGTAAATGAGTGTTTTTCAAAAGATTAAAGATCAAAACAATTTGAATTAGATCAGCTGTTAAGTACCAGTCGACTCTCCTATGGAACCAGTCAACTGTACCAGTACGAAACTATCTGAACTTTTACAAACTCTGACCAGTCGACTCATTATGGCAACCCAGTCGACTGTTCAAGTTGTTTTGGCAGTTTTCTGTTTTTAAAACTCGTTTTTCAAAATCAAATCTTTAATTCCGTTGGTTGACAGTTGGAACAACTGTTTCCCAACGTCCAGTGTTTCTAACTCTATAAATAGAGAATAGAATTCACTATGAAAAGGTTAACAACTTTATAAGCTTTCAAGTCTTTAGTTTTCAAAAAGAGATATAAGAGTTTCAAAAGCTTTCAAAATTCTCTAAGTCTTTAGTTCTCTGAATTTCAGTCCAATATAACATTGATTTCGTTTTGGACTGATCTAAGAAGTGACCTATTAGCCACTATACAAAAATCACAATCACAAAACAAGGCTATAGGTTGATTGTAACTCTTTTGTTGTTGTTCTTCACTCTCAGGTTGTGAGAGTGGTTTCCTCTCGGTTGGAGAGTAGGGCTCTAGGGTGTAGAGTCAGGTTTGTCACTCTTGGTGGAAGAGTGGGTTGCTTTCTCTAGTTGTGAGAAAGGACTACGGGTTGGACAAGGTTGTTGTCTAACGGTGTAGGGTGTTCTTGTAATTATTTCAAGAATAGTGAAAAATCTCAAGTGGGTTGCTTGGGGACTGGATGTAGGTCGGGAGGACCGAACCAGGATACATCGTGTGTATTCGGTGGTTGTATCTCTATGAACTTGCATTTCATTTTCTTACTTTATAGTTTTTCTGTGAAACTTGTCTGGACAGTCGACTGGTCAGACTCGTACTACTCTCTCTGAAAACTTGTGTGATAAGTCGACTGGCTCATCTATAAGTCGACTCCTCAGACTCGCTTAAAAAATACTCTTCTTAATTGTCGCTTCAGTCGACTGATTTATCTATTCAAGTCGACTGATCAGAAGAAAAATTTAATTCCACATTTTATATTTTATAAAAAACTATTCACCCTCCCCCTCTAGTGTTTCTTGCCTTGCCTACAGGATCCAACAGTAGTAAGGGTTATTGTAGGGTTAGGGTTAAGGTTAGGGTTAGTGTTAACGGGTGTTAGGGGTAGGGTTAGGGTAAGTGGTGGTTAGGGGTAGGGTTAGGATTAGTCCATTCATAGACACCTAACTAACCAATATAAAATCGTTAAGGTTAAATGAAAAAAAAATATTAAAAAAAAAATATTTTGATTCGTCAAAATCAATAAAATATGATATTCAGGGTACCGGTAAGCTAGGGTTATGGTAGGGTTAAGGGTCAGTGTAGGGTTAGGAGAGTAGGGTCATTAGAGTTAGGGTTAGTTGTTATTAATGCTTTTTGTGGCCAATATATATGCAAAATTTGTGACAAGTACAAAGAGCAGTATTACAAGGATCATGTGAATGACAATGAAATGGAGTTTTATCAACTCATGGATTCCATAAGTTGAACCACATGTAGATATTAAGTCTATGTCGAGGAATGGAGTGTTCATTTTGTTTAGGATAACTTTGCATACTATTATTGGAAACTTTTCAAAGTGGGCACCACATGTAGAACAAGTCCAATATGGGAAACCTAAAGTACATAACTTGCTTATTATTACATCTGTTATTACAAAGTGGGCATCACTTGTAGATCCCCACATGTATAACCCAATAAGGGAAAAGATTCAGATGGGTTTGAAAATTGGAATGTTTTTTATAACCACTAACCCTAATACTAACCCTAACCCTAACCCTAACCCTATTCCATAACCCTACACTCCTAACCCTACAATAACCCTAACCCTACCCTTAACCCCCGCTTACCCTAACCCCCGCCAATATATGCAAAATCTGTGACAAGTACAAAGAGCAGTAAAACAAGGATCATGTGAATGAGAATGGAATGGAGTTTTATCAACTCATGGATTCCAAAAGTTGCACAACATGTAGATCCCCACATGTAGAACCCAATAAGTGAAAAGATTCAGTGCGCTGTAGAGCGGTCCGTCAGTAGATCATATATGGAAAAAACCACATGTAGATCCTCACATGTATAACCCAATAAGGGAAAAGGCCAAAGAAATAGCTATATATTCACTTCACATTGGAGGTTTATCACTTCATATAACATCATCGGTCCTTGTTCTTTTTCTCTTCATAGTTTCTCCTTCATTCGGGTAGATTGGAGAATCTACAAAATGGGCACCACGTGTAAAAACCCACATGTACAACAAGTCCAATATGGAAAAAACCACATGTAGAAACCCACATGTACATAACTTGGCTACTATTTCGTTTGTTATTACAAAGTGGGCACCACATGTAGAACCCGACCTGTATAACCCAATAAGGAAAGAGATTCAGTGCACTGTACTCCCTCCAACTACAAATATTAACCTAATTAATGAACCAGCCATAACCCTATTCATAACCATACACTCTACCACTAACACTAACACTAACCCTACCTTAATCGTACTTATAAGTAGGGTAAGGGTAGGGTTAGGGTTAACCCTACCTTATAGGTGTTAACACTAACCCTACCTTAATCAACCAATAACCCTTAACCCTGGCATAACCCTAGCTTACCCTAACTGATGTGGCCAAAAACAGGGGTTCAATCGAGACCGTCCAAATGGGGCACGAATCCTACAGCTCAGGGGCAAGATGGTAATTTTGCATAACAAACAGATCCACCTCAACTGGGCACGGGTTCCAACCCGCTGCACGCCCGGTCCAGCAAGATACAATCAAGGTCCCTGATTAGATCTAAATCAACGGCCATGATTCACATCTATCTTTTCGCTGGGGATTAGGGATTAAATTCCTTAACTGATTACAGGGAATATACCTTATCAGATTACATGCCTTATCTGACTACGAGGAATATTCCTTATCTAATCACGGGGATTACATTCCTAAAACCAGTCCCTAAGACGCCTATAAATACCCCTCACCCATCTCCATTAAGAGGTAATCAATCTTTTTCTAGTTAAACGCTCTTTCATAATCATTTCTGGTTACTGACTTGAGCGTCGGAGGGTGCGTCGCCGGGAACAACCCCGGTGTCTCGCACTTTTTGCAGGTCTACGGTGGGAGCAACAATCAGAGTTCGACGGAACAGGTATACAGGTTTTCCTATTCAGTTTCCCCAAGAACTCACAAATTCATCTGTTTGCCCCCACACCGAATTTAGCGGCAACAGATTGGCGCCGTCTGTGGGAAACTAACGAATAGCGACCTTTCCTCCTTCCGGTGAACAGGTTTTCTCCTGCCATGCCGCCTCGCAAAGTTAGATCTAGGGGCTCCAACCGAGCGCCCAACCCTGACCAGCAAGAAGTCCTTCCTGATCCCGCTCAGCAACAAGGGCAACTCCCTCCTACCGTGGAAGAGCCGCTCCAACGGGACCCTCCACATCCTGATCCAAAGGGGCCTAATCCCCAGAAACAGCCTCTTCACCAAGAGAACATCCCCATCCACACCGCCTCCAGTGCCTCCATGGCCTCCCATTATCCCCGAGCCTCTGGTCGCCACAATGCCCCTCCCAAACGCCCGGAAGATGATGACCTTCGTCGCCATCTGGATGAAAAGCGGGCTCGGGGGGAAGCCTCCCGCCAGCGAGAGCAATCCCCCCGACACCGAGAGCGCAGGAGGTCCCCCGTCCGAAGAGGGAGAAAGGACTCCCCCGATCACTACCGAAGGAGGCACTCTCCAGCAGGTCGGCAGCAGCCCAGGAACAATGAGGCACCCATCACCCGTGCCGAGTTCCAACAATTCCAAGCAATGGTACAACAGGCCCTCAACCTCCGTCAGAACCCCAATGAGCAAAGGGCCCCATCCCCTCCTCCGGTCCGGAGCCCTCGCCAACGGTCCCCTTCTCCTCGACCCGCTCCTACCAATTCCAGACGCACCCCAAGTCCTCGTCGTTCTCGAAGCTACCATCGCCGCAGCCCTCGCTCCCCCTCATACGAAGACGAGTCCCGTGGCTCGGCAGATCACCGTCGGAGAGATGACACCATGAACCGCCGTCTGAACGAGGTGGAAAAACTCTTGGGACAGATAAACCGAGAAGAAGAGCTCAGGGGGAGGACCCTACATCCTAGCCGACCCCCGTTCTCCCGGACCATAGTAGATGCTCCTGTTCCCTTCGGTTTCAAACCTCCCCAGTTCGAGAACTACACTGGGGAGACCGATCCAGTTGACCACATCGAAAGCTTTAAGACCTTGATGCTCCTCCATCAAGCTTCCGATGCCCTCCTCTGCAAAACATTCCCTGCAACTTTGAAAGGTCCGGCTCGAGAATGGTACTCTCGCCTTGCCCCGGCGTCGATATTTTCCTTCGAACAGTTCGAAACCCTGTTCATCACCCACTTCGTCAGCAGCCGAAGGGCCGAGAAGACCAGCATCTCCCTATTGCACCTCCGTCAGCAGAAGGGGGAGAAATTGAGGGACTACGTGAAGAGGTTCACAGCTGAGGCCAGAACCATCGCATCCCTCGATCAATCCGTCGCTACCGCGGCGTTCCAATCCACTATCCTCAATTCCAATCTCCGCTCCTCCCTCGCCAAGAAACCGCCGCACGACTTTTCTGACCTCCTCCTCCACACTGAAAAATACATCCGAGCTGAGGAGGCCGAGGAACAGCCCAACTGGGAAGTAACCGCCTCCGGGTCCAAGAGGAAGGGAACGGAAGAAGAGGGACCCAAAAAGTTTCAGAAGGATAATGCTGGCCAGCGCCGGCCTCCCCCTAGATTTGAAAAGTTTACTCCCCTCACCACAAACATCTCCGCCATTTTCATGGAAGTCGAAAAGGAAGGGGTCCTGCCTCCAGCTCCAAAGATGAACACCCCAGCCAAAAGAAGGGATAGAGAGAAATGGTGCCGCTATCACCGGGACCATGGGCACGACACTAACGATTGCCGAGCGCTAAGAAACGAGATCGAGGCCCTTATCCAGAGGGGGCAGTTGGCAAAATTCGTGAGAAAGGACCAAGGCGAGCTTCCCCCCCAGCCTCGGGGGGCTAACAAACGTCCAGAGCGAGAAGAGACGCCAGAGTTTGAGGAAGAACGAGTTCTCCACCTCATCCACGGGGGTCCAATGGGGGGCTCCTCGAACTCTTCTCGGAAAGCTTTTATTAGAGAAGTGAACTCTGTCCGAGCCACCCCTCCTCCCAAAGGCCTCGGGGTGCCCGTCACCTTTTCTGACGAAGATCTCGAGGGAGTCCGCACCCCCCATTGTGACGCACTTGTCATCAGCCTTCACATGGCCAATTTCAAAGTCGAAAGAATCCTAGTAGATAACGGCTCCTCCGTAAACATCCTATTCCTCGATGCTTTTAAGGGGCTGAAGCTCTCCCGAGACAGACTCAAGCCCGCCGGGTATACGCTCCATGGGTTCACGGGAGTGCCGGTGACGATCGAAGGGGTGATTACCCTCGATGTCACAGCAGGCAAAACTCCTACTACCCGCAAGGAGTCAATGGATTTCATGGTCGTAGATGTCCCAGCGGCCTACAACGTCATTTTGGGTCGGCCCGGCCTAGCCGCCCTTGAAGCCGTCCTTTCTGCCTATCATCTCAAAATGAAATTCCCCACTCGGGCTGGGGTGGGAGAGGTAAGGGGCAATCAGGAGCAAGCCCGCAAGTGTTATATGACTTCCACCCTCGGACCCATCCTCTCCTTAGAAACACTCGAGATCCCCCAAGATGCTGCTCGGCCAACTTCCGAGCCGGTAGACGAGTTGGAAGAGGTGCTCTTCTCGGAGTAGGAGCCGACCCGCAGGTTCTTCGTCAGCAAAACCCTCCCATCCGCGCTATACGCGGATATTGTAGAATGCATCCGAGCCAACCAAGACCTCTTCGCATGGACAGCTGCAGACATGCCCGGTATCTCCGAAGAACTCTTGGTCCACCGCCTCAGTGTTGATCCGGGGTCCAAACCGGTCCAGCAGAAGAGGCGCAAGTTCGCTCCCGAGCGTCAGCTCGCTATCAAAGAAGAGGTGGACAAATTGCTGAAGGCCCGGTTCATACAGGAAGTAAATTATCCTGAGTGGTTGTCAAACGTAGTGATGGTGAAAAAGTCCAACGGTACATGGAGAATCTGTATTGATTTCACTGACCTCAACAAGGCCTGCCCTAAAGACCCCTTCCCTCTGCCGAGCATCGACACTCTGATTGACGCAACCTCGGGACATGAGCTCCTCAGCTTCATGGACGCTTTCTCGGGTTACAATCAGATAAGGATGTTCCCCCCGGATATTCCGAAGACATCTTTTGTGACCGACCAAGGGCTCTACTGCTACAGAGTCATGCCTTTCGGCCTAAAGAATGCCGGGGCAACGTACCAGCGCCTTGTTAACAAGGTATTTCAGGCGCAGATCGGTCGAAACATGGAAGTGTACGTGGACGACATGCTTGTGAAAAGCATCCGAGGCGTTGATCATGTGGCCGACCTTCAAGAAGCATTTGATGTTTTAAGAAAGCACAATATGAGACTCAACCCGAACAAGTGTGCGTTCGGCGTCTCATCAGGGAAGTTCCTCGGCTTCATGGTTAGCCAACGAGGAATTGAAGCGAACCCAGAAAAGATCAAGGCCATACTGGACATGGCCCCTCCTAGAAATGTCAAGGAAGTTCAAAGGTTGACTGGTCGCCTAGCCGCCATAGGGCGCTTTCTGTCGAAGTCCGGGGAGAAGTGCCTCCCGTTCTTCAAAGCCCTCAAGGGGGCAAAGGGATTCGAGTGGGGGCAGCAACAACAAGATTCCTTCGACCAGCTTAAGGCTTACCTCGTCAATCCACCTCTCCTCAGCAAGCCCATACCAGGCGAACCACTCTACCTCTACTTGGCAGCCTCGGAACAGACGCTAAGTGCGGTCTTAGTCAGGGAAGAAGAAAGAACTCAGAAGCCCATTTACTACGTCAGCAAAGTGCTCCGGGACGCCGAGCTCCGGTACCCGAAAATTGAGAAAATAGCCTATGCCCTGATAATGGCTGCCAGAAAGCTTCGGCCATACTTCCAGTCTCATTCGATGGTCGTTCTTACCGACCAGCCGTTGAAACAGATCCTTCACAAGCCAGAGACTTCCGGCCGCCTCATGAAGTGGTCGATCGAGCTGAGCCAACATGATATTACTTATCAGCCTCGAACCGCAATCAAGGCGCAGGCGCTGGCCGAATTCATAGTTGAAACAACTATCCCCGACTCCGAGCAGACAACGAAGGGGCTGCCTATCTGGTCGGTATATGTCGATGGATCCTCTTGCAACGAGGGGAGCGGGGCTGGAGTCATCCTTGCGGGCCCAGACAACTTTGTCCTTCAATATTCCCTCCGGATAAACTTTAAAGCCTCGAATAACGAAGCCGAATACGAGGCACTCATAGCCGGCCTCGGGATGGCCCGAAACGCAGGGGCGCGACGCCTGCGGATCTTCAGCGACTCTCAGTTGGTCGTCAACCAGGTCCTCGGCGAATATGAAGCCCGCGATGACAGGATGGTAAAGTACTTGGCTAAAGTGAAGAGCCTCATGGCGCTCTTCGAGGAGGCCCTCATCCGAAGAATCCCCAGAGAGGAAAATGCCCAGGCCGACGCCCTGTCCAAATTAGCTTCCTCATCCCTGCAAGGCCTCGAACAAACTGTTCTGATAGAAGTCCTCCTCAAGCCAAGCATAGAAGACGAGGCTTTCAACTCCGTCGGAACACTGCCATTCCCCCTCGAAGATAATTGGATGAAGCCCCTCGTCGAGTTTTTAAGAGACGGACTCCTCCCAAGGGATCCGAAGGAAGCCCGAAAGATAAGGACCCGAGCCGAGCGTTACATACTGGTCGAAGGCATTCTGTATAAGCGCTCCTTCACACAGGTGGATGGTCGACCCTACCTAAGATGCCTCTCCCCCGGACAAGCCGATTACGCCCTGCAAGAGCTCCATGAGGGCATCGGCGGAGCCCACTCCGGCTCCAGAGCCTTGGCACGCAAAGTGTTAAACTACGGGTATTACTGGCCCACTCTCCTACGGGACGCCGAACGACACGTTCGGCAATGCACCTCCTGCCAGAAGTATTCCGACATCCGACGCCTTCCACAAGCACCACTCTCCTCCCTATCAAGTCCGATCCCCTTTGCAATGTAGGGGATGGATTTACTTGGGCCATTTCCACCGGCCCCCGGACAATTGAAGTTCCTAGTCGTGGCAGTCGACTATTTCTCGAAATGGATAGAGGCCGAGCCCCTGGCTACAATTACCGAACATAGAGTCGTTCAATTCTTCTGGAAAAATGTAATCTGCCGGTTCGGTGTTCTCCGAGTCGTAGTTACAGATAACGGTACGCAGTTCGCTGGAGCTGCCTTCCGAGCCTTATGTGAAGACCTAGCCATACAGCACCGCTTCTCCTCTGTCTCTCATCCCCAGTCAAATGGCCAAGCCGAGAATGCCAACCGACAGATCCTCTCCGGCATCAAGAAGAGACTCGACAAGTGCTCCAAGGGATTGTGGGTCGATCAACTGCCCAATGTGTTGTGGAACTACCGAACCACGAAGCGGACCCCGACAGGCGAGAGTCCATTCAATCTCACCTATGGGTCCGAGGCCCTTATCCCACTAGAAGTTGGGATACCCTCTCCTCGCCTGGTAGCCTTTGAAGAAGAACAGAATGCCAGGGAGCTCAGAACGAGCCTGGACTTCATAGACGAAATCCGGGAAAGGGCAGCCGTACGGCAGCAAAGTTATCGGAGAAGAATCGAACTCGCCTACAACAAACGGGTCCGCCCAACCGACCTGAAAGAAGGGGATCTGGTCCTCCGAAAACTGGCCATTTCGTTCCCCGGACAGAAGAGCAAACTGGCGCCAAATTGGGAGGGACCGTACAAAGTCTCCAAAGTGATCCGCCCCGGTGCATACAAGCTAGAAGATCTTGAGGGTAGAGAAATTCCCAGGACTTGGAACGCCGACCATCTTTTGAAATACCAAGAGAAGGCAACCCCGCCTATCTAAGTAACTCGAGATGTCGGGCCACTCCTCCTGCTACTAGTAATTTTTCCTTTGTTCTTTTTTCATTGTAATAACGGCTAGCAACTTTAGAAGCGGCCGACCATTAGATATTAATAAATAAAGTTTTTTACATTATCGCATACTTCCGCCTCTAATTCCCTTACCACACGATGGTTCGGAGTCCAGCACTCGGCTCGACTCTTCCTCCTCGGCTCTTCTTCAGACGGGCCGGGGGTAGATCGCCGTTCGAAATTGCTCCTGCAGCCGTTGAATGGATCGGAGTCCAACACTTGGCTCGATTTTGCTTCGCAAGTCCGCTCCTAAGCGGACTAGAAGTAGCTCGCCATTCGAAACTGCTCCTGCATCTCTTAAACTAATCACACAATGGTTCGGAGTCCAGCACTCGGCTCGACTCTTCCTCCTCGGCTCGTCTTCAGACGGGCCGGGGGTAGATCGCCGTTCGAAATTGCTCCTGCAGCCGTTGAATGGATCGGAGTCCAACACTTGGCTCGATTTTGCTTCGCAAGTCCGCTCCTAAGCGGACTAGAAGTAGCTCGCCATTCGAAACTGCTCCTGCATCTCTTAAACTAATCACACAATGGTTCGGAGTCCAGCACTCGGCTCGACTCTTCCTCCTCGGCTCGGCTTCAGACGGGCCGGGGGTAGATCGCCGTTCGAAATTGCTCCTGCAGCCGTTGAATGGATCGGAGTCCAACACTTGGCTCGATTTTGCTTCGCAAGTCCGCTCCTAAGCGGACTAGAAGTAGCTCGCCATTCGAAACTGCTCCCGCATCTCTCGAAATTAACCTCACAATGGTTGGGAATCCGTCTCGACCATAAATTGTGCCGAACTAACGAGGTACCGACCCTCGTTTTTGGCAAGAAATCATCCCGAAGGCAACTCGCCGTTAGATCCTCTCAAATTGTGTGACAGAGCGTGATGAGTGGATCCAGTTGTGCCACGTGCCCACAAAACGACAAGATAACGTTTTCTTGGGACTTGGGCCTGCCTCTGGATTCGTGCCACCATCCAACGGCTATGGACACCCCACGTCGATCGGCACCAAAAGCCGAGCAACAGAATCAGAGCTGCGACAAAAGACTCGATAAACAGCCAATAGAGGACACTTCGGATAAATCAACCCCAATTTTATTAATAACTTGGACGAGATTACAAAAAGATTACAACAGCGAGTTCAGCGAAAATATCAGAAGGCATGACCCGCTCACTTCCTCCGAGGAAGGGGGACACTCCGGTTCAACGACACTTTGGGTCGGCGCTTCTTGGCCTCCGAGCTCGTCTCCAAGCCGACGAACCAGGACGCCCCCTCGCCGCTGACCCTCACAGTCGCCCCGACCGAAGCACCGCTTGAAGACACCGCCACACCGCTTTGTGCGTCGGCGGCTGACCTACCTATGATAGGAGTCCGGGTCGCCGCTTGATAGAACGTGATCCCTCGCTCAATCTCTTCGCGAGTACACGAGGTGCTCCGAACGTTAGCCCTCGCCGGCTGAGGCTTGAGCCGAGCGACCTCCTCCTCCAGTTCGACGATCCGGTCCTTCAGCGCCTCGTCCCTCACGACGATTTTGAACCGAGGAAGCTTCGCCGAACCGGGGTACTCGGCGCTGTCAGATATGACACGGCGCAGATGGGTCACCTCGATACTCTTGTCGACCGTCACCCTTTGCAAATGCTCGACCTTCTTCACGAGCTCATCTCGTTCGGCCAAAACCGAAGCCAATTCTTCCTCCTTAGCGAATAGCTCGGCTTCGGCTATCTGCAAGTGGTACACTTCGGCCAACAGCTCTCCGTTCTTCTTCTCCACATTGTACAGTATCCTCCTCGTCAGGTCTATCTCGCCCTCGAGGCGTTCCACGAGAGATAGATGAAACAGCTCTACTTGCCGCCGAGCCATCGCCATGACGGGGGCCTATCCTACGACCGAACCAAACACTTAGACAAAATTTCAAAGACAAAACGTTCTTTCATTCATCAAGAAGCGGTGGCCAGTTCGCAAAAGGCGTTACAAGGTTCGGAAGAGAAAGCAAAACAAAAACTACAAAAGGTTTAACGAAAGAATCAGGGGTCCACCTGCGTCTCCGCTCCGACCCCGGGCGCATCGACGGACGGCCCCTCGATCTCCCCCTTAGCCGGGTCGTCCTCTCCCCCCCCCCCGTCTTCGCCTTCGGCCTCGTCCTCATCATCTCCCTCCTCATCGTCTACGGGCGACTCGGGCCACAGTCGATAGCCGACTCGCTCGAAGCCGGGGACGCGAGCCTGAACGTGGTCCAGGGCCATCTGATAGGATTTCTCCATGTTCTCAGCCATATGTTTCTTCGCCTCAGCCTCGATCTCGGCTTCAACCTCTGCCCTGATCCTCGCGGCCTGCGCTCCCCTCTCCGCCTTCTCGTCGGCCAAGGACTTCACCGCCGCAGCAAGCTCTTCGGCGGCCTTGGCGGCTTTGGCGGACTCCGCTTCAAGGCTCTCCTTTGCTTTCTTCAGGTCGGCAGTAAGGTCGGCCACCCGAACGTCCAGGGCCTTGGCTCGCCTCTGCTCGGCCTCGAGTTCCTTGACCGCCCTGACCTTCGCCAGCCTGTCTTTCTCGCTGGCGGACTTCAGCTCCTTCTCCTGCTCGGCGAACGCCTCGATGAGATGGCCGAAGTGAACGGTGGCCTACGAAGACAACGATAAGTACAAAGTACAAACCGAGTAACAAACTTGAAGAAATTTGCGAACACTTACCGAAACAAGCCCCCGGGCGACTTCATAAGTGTCGTCGCCGACCCTTCCTGCCTTCAGCACGGCCTTATCCTTCGGGGTCGCCAAGTGCTTGACGACCTGCATTGACATCTGCGAGTTGCCGAGGAAACCATCATGGTTCTTCACCCGCCAGTTCGGCACAAACAACTGTTTGTGCTGCTCGGTCAGGATTTCCTCGGCCGCCTTAGTCAACGGGGGAAACTCGAGCGCCAGCGCCGCATTGACATCAAAGACACCCTCGTTCGCAGACGGGGCGACAGGGGCCGAGGTCCCCTCCACCACCACAACCTCCGAAGGCACCTCGGTAGCCGGGGGAGGCAGGGTAACGTTAGTAGCGACCTCGGGCTGCGCACCCGAAGATGCACCCTCGGCCGCCCTCTTCCTCTTTCTGGCCCCGGTCAGCTTGGACCTATCGGCCATCATAGCTTTAAAGTCAATCTTCATCGACTCTGCATCAACGAAAAAAGAAAACGAATCAAGCCAGACGGATTGAAGACTTGAGAAAAAAAAATGAATGAGATGTCAAGAGCATACTCGGGTCGATGGGGCTTAGTCCGGACCCGAACAACACCTCTTCGGTCAACTCCCTCCAACTCAGTACCGGAAGGGCCGTGATCCTCCTCGCTACATCCTCCTCGGCCTCAGATAGTGCGGGGTCGCTTCGCGCAAATTTCGGCACCTCCACCTTCCACCGGGACGGAATATGTCGAATCACTTCACCCCTTATGATAAAATACTTCTCCCTCCAACCCTTAAGTGAGTCGGGGTTCTCTACAATCTTAACGCCTCTCCTCGGCCCAAGTAGTACCGGTACTCCGTCTGGTGTTGCCTGTTTATCCGATACAGGCCCCGGAAAACTGATAAGTCCGGCATTACCTCGGCTCGGTGGCACTGAAGCAAGAATGCGTTCACATGACGCCAAGTGTTCGGACTGAATTGAGTAGGGGCGAGACAATACCAGCCGAGGATCTGGAGTATGAAAGGGTGCAGCGGAAAACGCAGTCCCGCGTTCAAGGAGTCGACGTCAAACATGCACATGTCCGACGACGGCAACTTAGAGTTTGCTCGCATCCCGGGGCCAGCGACCATCAGCTTGTACTCCGACGGGATAGCGAATGCCTTCCTGATCCGGAGAAGATCCTTCTCAGACAACGACGAAGTGAGCTCGTCGGCTTCGGAGTGAAGGAACGGGCTAGGCTCCTCGACGATCTTCGACTTCCCGTAGATCGCTTTCTCCAGAAGATCGCCCTCGTACTGCCTGACTCCCGAATGCCCGGACAGGACGGAAGGATATTGTCCCATCTCGGGGGCTCGCTTCGGGTTCTCCACAATCACCCCCACTATGGGGGGCGAGGTCTCCCCCGTCCTCCTCTTCTTCCCGATCCTCGACTCGGTAACCAACGGTTCGGCCATCTGTTTCCCCTTTCTTCGAGCTTCTGCCCTACTCCTCTCCCCGGCGCTATCATCGCCCGAGGACGAGGTACCACTCCCCGAGCTAACCCTTGACATCTCTTGAAAAAGCAAAGGCAAAAGCAAACTAACCTTTGAAGTGACGTTCACGGTCGGAAAATGCTCGCCGGAAATCGCCTGGCCCACGCGACAGCTAACGTCAACACCGTGGAGCAAGAGCGCCGCTAGCAGAAGACTTAGAAAACAAAAGTAAAATCGTAGAGTGAAAAGTGAGAAATGAGCTCAGGGGTGAGGAAATGGTAACTTATAACCCCAAGTGGTAACGGGCCTCCTTGGGAATCCCAAAGGCCCACTAAGAAGCCAAAACGCCCAGTGAGAAGGGGGCGACGGTACGAGAGATGGAGGAACTCCTCAAAAACACAAGTAACGACTCGGCCACCGGTCTAACGAGCCGAGCTATCGAACGAAAGGCTCAGTAACCGAGCTACCGAGTTGACCCAAAAACACTCAACTCGTTCCCCGGGAAACGGCACGGAGGAATGCAAACCGAGGTGACGAGATACCGACCCTCGTTTTTGGCAAAAAATCCTCCCGAGGCAAAGTCGCCGTCGGATCTCTCCGAAATTCGCGTCAGAATTTGATGGACGGTTCAGATTGCGCCACGCCCACAAAACGACAAGATAGCATTTTTTCGTGATCTGAACCCCATCCTCGTGATGCGTGCCAAGATGAACGGCCCAGATCCGTCCACGCAGACCTTCCGAACTGCCTGCCATCGGCTTGGTCGGCCGAGCTACCGAACAGCTCAGCCGAGCAACCGAGGTACTTAACACGGAATGGAGGAACTCCTCAAAAACACAAGTAACGACTCGGCCACCGGTCTAACGAGCCGAGCTATCGAACGAAAGGCTCAGTAACCGAGCTACCGAGTTGACCCAAAAACACTCAACTCGTTCCCCGGGAAACGGCGCGGAGGAATGCAAACCGAGGTGACGAGATATCGACCCTCGTTTTTGGCAAAAAATCCTCCCGAGGCAAAGTCGCCGTCGGATCTCTCCGAAATTCGCGTCAGAATTTGATGGACGGTTCAGATTGCGCCACGCCCACAAAACGACAAGATAGCGTTTTTTCGTGATCTGAACCCCATCCTCGTGATGCGTGCCAAGATGAACGGCCCAGATCCGTCCACGCAGACCTTCCGAACTGCCTGCCATCAGCTTGGTCGGCCGAGCTACCGAACAGCTCAGCCGAGCAACCGAGGTACTTAACACGGAATGGAGGAACTCCTTAAAAACACAAGTAACGACTCGGCCACCGGTCTAACGAGCCGAGCTATCGAACGAAAGGCTCAGTAACC
The DNA here is from genome assembly GCA_017893485.1 of Hemerocallis citrina. Classification (NCBI taxonomy): domain Eukaryota; kingdom Viridiplantae; phylum Streptophyta; class Magnoliopsida; order Asparagales; family Asphodelaceae; genus Hemerocallis; species Hemerocallis citrina. The sequence goes on from CM030363.1 coordinate 24,217,594, forward strand.
GAGCTACCGAGTTGACCCAAAAACACTCAACTCGTTCCCCGGGAAACGGCGCGGAGGAATGCAAACCGAGGTGACGAGATACCGACCCTCGTTTTTGGCAAAAAATCCTCCCGAGGCAAAGTCGCCATCGGATCTCTCCGAAATTCGCGTCAGAATTTGATAGACGGTTCAGATTGCGCCACGCCCACAAAACGACAAGATAGCGTTTTTTCGTGATCTGAACCCCATCCTCGTGATGCGTGCCAAGATGAACGGCCCAGATCCGTCCACGCAGACCTTCCGAACTGCCTGCCATCGGCTTGGTCGGCCGAGCTACCGAACAGCTCAGCCGAGCAACCGAGGTACTTAACACGGAATGGAGGAACTCCTCAAAAACACAAGTAACGACTCGGCCACCGGTCTAACGAGCCGAGCTATCGAACGAAAGGCTCAGTAACCGAGCTACCGAGTTGACCCAAAAACACTCAACTCGTTCCCCGGGAAACGGCACGGAGGAATGCAAACCGAGGTGACGAGATACCGACCCTCGTTTTTGGCAAAAAATCCTCCCGAGGCAAAGTCGCCGTCGGATCTCTCCGAAATTCGCGTCAGAATTTGATGGACGGTTCAGATTGCGCCACGCCCACAAAACGACAAGATAGCGTTTTATGGGGATCCACGCTGGATATGGACAGCCTAGATGATGCCACGTATCTCGGACCCTCCGAACCGAGGCGCCGACCCTTCGAACCGAGTCGCCGACCCCTCGAGCCGCGGCACTACACCTCCGAGCCGGGACGCTGGGGTACCGACCCTCGTTTTGGGCAAAAAAATGCTCCGACCCTTATGAGCCGTTAGATCTTGTAGAAAAGCGCGCTCGTCATGATGGACGACCCAGATCTTGCCACGTCCACAAAACGACAAGATAGCGTTTTATGGGAATCCACGCTGGAGATGGACGGCCTAGATGATGCCACGTACCTCGGATTCTCCGAACCGAAGTACCGACCCTTCAAACCAAGTCGCCGACCCCTTGAGCCGCGGCGCCACGCCTCCGAGACGAGGTGACGGAGTGTCGACCCTCGTTTTTGGGAAAAAATCCTTCCGAGGAACAGGGATCGTCTGATCGTTCCGAAACTCGCGCTCCGCCTTGATCGAAGGCCCAGATGACGCCACGCCATAAATAGGTATTAAAAATTGATTTTTATTTATTTAAATCGTTTTACTTATTTAAAAAATTGCGAAAAATCGCTAAAAATTCGGGAAAATTAGCTAAAAATTCCAGGAAATAATTAAAAATTCGGGGGATATTTCTAAGCCACCGAACGAGCAATTATCGCCTAGAATATACGGTTAAAACCCCCGAACAATTAGCCAATACATCGCAAAGTTAAATAAATAATCCGGAAAAATAGATAAAAACTCGATACAGCTTTGGAGCATCGTAGGGCATCAAAAAAGGAAGAACTGACCTACCCCCGCGCTCCAGGATTCAAAAATCACCCATTCAGACTACGATACAGCTCCACTGACCACTGAGTTAGTCAAACTACTCCTCAAAGACTGATCACCCTCAGCCTTTAGGAGTGGGGGGCTCGTGATGTGGCCAAAAACAGGGGTTCAATCGAGACCGTCCAAATGGGGCACGAATCCTACAGCTCAGGGGCAAGATGGTAATTTCGCATAACAAACAGATCCACCTCAACTGGGCACGGGTTCCAACCCGCTGCACGCCCGGTCCAGCAAGATACAATCAAGGTCCCTGATTAGATCTAAATCAACGGCCATGATTCACATCTATCTTTTCGCTGGGGATTAGGGATTAAATTCCTTAACTGATTACAGGGAATATACCTTATCAGATTACATGCCTTATCTGACTACGAGGAATATTCCTTATCTAATCACGGGGATTACATTCCTAAAACCAGTCCCTAAGACGCCTATAAATACCCCTCACCCATCTCCATTAAGAGGTAATCAATCTTTTTCTAGTTAAACGCTCTTTCATAATCATTTCTGGTTACTGACTTGAGCGTCGGAGGGTGCGTCGCCGGAAACAACCCCGGTGTCTCGCACTTTTTGCAGGTCTACGGTGGGAGCAACAATCAGAGTTCGACGGAACAGGTATACAGGTTTTCCTATTCAGTTTCCCCAAGAACTCACAAATTCATCTGTTTGCCCCCACACCGAATTTAGCGGCAACACTAACCCTACCCCTAACCCCCGTTAACACTAACCCTAACCTTACACATATAACCTTCATCCTTTTATTTTTTGGAATTATTTTTAAACATATAACCTTGATCTTTTTATATTGGTTAGATAGGTGGAAAAAATTGGAAAGTAACACTACAAGAAATTTGCCATATACCAACGGACACCTATAGTGACGGATCACTAAAACCGTGGGTATAGACATTATATACCTACAGACGTATAGTAAACTGTGGGTATAGGTATCCTATACCTTTAGACCATTTAATCCGTAACTATAAGTTTTACTAACGGGATAAAACACTGTGGGTATATTCCATAATTTATTCCCCCCCCCCCAAACTTTTTCATTTACCCCTCCAAATCCCAAATTCCCAATTTATACACACACTCTCTCTCACCCATCTCTCTCTCTCTCTCTCTCTCCTCTCTCTCTCTCACCCGAATCCTCGACCCGTTCGTTAGCGCCGTCGCCGTCATCGCCGTCATTGCCCCCCTCCCACCATCGTTGTTGCTCGTCCATCGCCACCGACGCCGCCGTCTTCCTTTCAACCGTCGCCGTCTTCCTCCGCCACCACCCACCGTCGTCGCCCACCTCTCACCAAACCCTATCTCCAAATCCCCCTCCTCCCGCCGCCGTGCCCCTTTCCCACCGCCGTGCCGCTCTCAGCCACATCTAAAACCCTACCTTGATCTCTCTATCTCTCTCTTTCGATCTCGAATCATCGACCCGCCCCCCTGCCGTCGTCTTGCCGCCACTTCGCCATCATCGTCCCTCTCTCGCTGTCTTCGTTTCTCTCAGGTTTCATTCTCAGGTTTGCATTCTTGATTTTAACCAAAAATTGTAAATTAGGGATTTTGGCTATTGAGAAAGAGTGCGTCACAAACCTAATATTTCTTATTCCAAAACTTGAGTTCCAGGCTGTTCTTAAAAGATCATACAGGTCAGTATATATTACATCTAATTGCATACTCCATTTTGTTCAATTTATCTATTTTTCTGCTTTGGCACTTGCATATTATTTGTTTGTAGAGAGATCTCGAATTGAGATTCTTGTAGTTTCCTTTTTGTCCATTTCCATGATCTAGATTTCCTGTACTTGTTTGACCTATTGTATGCTTTCTCGTAAGTACTTCTTTAATTGTTGTCTGATATTTTTCATTTTGCAACTAATGGTACATGTTTTGAAGTTTTCTGGCTTATAATTTTGTGCTTAGTTATCTCTTTTTGAACATTTAGGAAGTTGACAAATTCAACCATTCATTCATTTGTTTATTACCATATTAGGGATCACACATCTAATATGTATCTTCTTAAAGTTATGAAAATATGGGACTTATGTGTTTTGTCTATATATTAAGGTCTTCTCCCTTATGAATGATATTGGATCATATGATTAGATTGCTTAAAGATGCCATCTATAGGTATGTAATACCTCATAGCTTGCAGCTTGAGAGTTTTAAAGCACCACACTATTTTTTCTTAAGGGTTGTGAAGTCTGTCTTTTTTTGGGTTATATCCGAAGCCAATCTTTACATGCACATATGAAGAATAACATATTTAAACATTTCATACTAAATTCTACTTAAAATAGGTAATAAATACAAACCGAAGACAAAATGTAATTAAATTTAGTTAAATATTAACCAAGCTAACTCAATAATGTAAAATTTTGGAAGGACTTATAACAGAGGATTCACAAATTCAACGACACTTCAATCATTAATCTTGTAAGCAGAAACTTAGTTCCACCTTATACATGAGTAGAGGAGCACATTATTTGAGGCTGACTTTGTACTTATTTTCAACAAATGCTAGACGGACAATGGTTTTGAGGACTGGTACTCCCCTTTAACAACCTTTTGTTTCGAGAATGTGCAGGCCTTGGTTTCTTTCTATAACATCTTAATCCATGTGTATTGCTTCTCTTGGAGTGCCTGATACAATATAATAACTCAGAGCTTGAGAAGTCATACAGTAACTTAACAACAGATTCATTTGAGTTATCAGCAGGTTTGATATTTAATGTGTTCGTCACCTGACTCAAATGTTGTCCACTTTGTAAGAAAGGTGATGCCATTAAATTAGTCTATAACCTTAGCATTAAGAGTTATTATGTATGCACCCCATTCGGGGAATAAATAAGGAGGGTTGTTTTTTTTTATTATCTAATCATATCCGTTATGAAGTATGACTGAGTTGGTCTAAGAAGAATGTGTTTACTTCGGCTTTTGAATACTGATACTTTATAAATTTTCAGGATATTGATCATATTGCATATCTACATCAAGCTTTTGAGGCCACACCGTTATAATGGGGTGCAAGCACAAATTAATGCGTGGTATTTCATTTTTTTGCAATTGCTACTCAGTTGTAATGGGGTGCAAGCACAAATTAAGATTTTCCCCATTTTGTTTTTCTTATATTTTCATTTCATTGCTTTCTTGTAGATAAGATTTACAGCAAAATGGGAGAAGGTACTTTTAGTCAGGTTTTGGAATGCTGGGACAGGGAAAGGAAGGAAATGGTAGCAGTCAAGATTGTCTGGGCAGTTGAAAAATACCGTGAAGCTGCTATGATTGAAATTGATATGCTCCAGGAGCTGCAGAAGCATGACAGTGCTGGTTCTTGATAAGTGATAGTTTTTTTTGTTACTTTTCCCCTTAATGTTATGCCATCTTGGCTGGTTTGTGCTTACATATACGTAAGCTACTGTGCTTTTGCAGTTGTGTTCAAATACGAAACTGGTTTGACTATCGTAATCATATTTGTATTGTAAGTACATGATTGATTCATTGTGGTTTCCCTGACTTACCCATTTCAGGGTTTAAGTTGTTGTATTTAAATGATTGAAACAGGTGTTTGAGAAGCTTGGGGCAAGCTTATATGATTTTCTAAAGAAAAATGATTATCGTTCATTTCCCATTGATCTAGCACGCGAGCTTGGCAGACAAATGTTGGAATCTATAGCATGTGTGTAGTTTACTATCACAATCTTATTTTGTTTTAATTCACTTTGGTCACATTAATGCGTGTAGTTTCTGATTAGGTTCCTGCATTGCAATCACCGCCACTAGTTTGGCAACCTTTTTAATGTGTTCGTTATGCTCTCTCCCCCTCCTTGCAGTTATGCATGATTTGCATCTTATCCATACTGACCTGAAGCTTGAGAACTTTCTTTTTGTTTCTCCTGAGTACGTAAAAGTACCAGGTTCTAAGGTACCGAATTAGTATACATTAGTTTCCTTTGTTATTTTGACTTTGCTCATGAAGGATGATAGAGAATGTTATTTTTAAAATTATATGCTTGTCATTTGAGCTCATGGATTGCATGTTACTACCGATATATCTAAATCTTCCATAAGTTAGTTGTATATGTTTGAGATTAATTTGTACTTTGTTAACTAACTGGGTTTGGCGCTTGATTCAGGATGTCTACACCTCTCTGAGACTACCCAAATCTAATGCCATCAAAATTATTGATTTTGGCAGCACAACTCGTGAAAGCCAAGACCAGAGTTATGTTGTTTCAATGCGGCACTATCGGGCTCCCGAAGTTATTTTGGGTAAGCAGAAGATCCCCCCCCCCCTATTTTCTTTGCATTTTCTCACATTGATAATTTATTTTTGCTTAGATGGATGACTGTTCTCTTTTAGGTTGCTTTTAAGAGAGTGTTGTTTATGATCTGGTTTACAAAATATGCCTGTTTGTCATATTTTGTATGTTTTTTGTTTGATTATTTGAGTCATGCTGCATCTATTTTGTTCTCAACTGATCTTGTTTTTCAAGTCTTAATGTGTTCCGTAAACCAAGGAAAGTAACCCTTAATGTTAAACAGGATTTGGATGGAGTTATCCTTGTGATATATGGAGTGTTGGCTGTATATTTATGCAAATATTTATTCATTATAATCTTACAAGGTGAGCCTGTGACACCTTATTTTTACAATCTTATGTTCGTTACTTTTAAATCTTAATAAAATACTTTTGTTTCTAGAGCAAGGATAGGACTGCAGATTGTTCATTCCCAGTCATCAAGGACCCAATTCAATTTACTGTTGCACATGCTCGATCGAGTAAGATACTTTGCAAATATACATTTCTCTGGCATTTGGAATTCGAATGACACATTTTGCATGCTATCTGAATATTGACTATTTGTTGATGACCAAAGTTAGTTCTTTTTGCTTTGTTTTGTTTGTGAAGGGCTCTCAACAAGCGATAAATGATTAAACTCGCTCAAAATGCAGCCGAGTTTGTGTTTGCCGACGATGAAGTGAAGAAGGTTGTAAAGGAGATTTGCAAGATGCTAAAAGAAGATTACTGCAAAGAGAATCGAGATCAATCAAGATCTGGTTGCTGTAAAATAAGAAAATTGTTAGTGTCGTATCTCAAGTGAGGAGTCAGTTGAATGTTATCTTATAATGTCATTGAATATGTTGATCGTAGTTTAAAGTATTGATTCTCATGTCTGCACACATGAATTCAATTGTGTATTTGGTTATTAACTATTTTGTAATTTGACATGCTTGTAATACTTCATTAATTTTTAATATGATTGAAGTTTATTTTTTTTTTAATTTTGTTTCATAAACATATTTATCTATTTTATTGTGTATTTAGTTTATAATTGGATTAATATTATAAAAAAAATATTAAATTATCATACGCGTAATTAATAAGAAATTTTTTTGTATAGAGCGATGGGTATATATTTAAATATTTGGATGCGAAAACCATTACTAAAATCTATAGCAATGGAGTTTCAACCGTGGGTATAGGAAAGCAAGTGGTGTCCTTAAAACCTATACCAAGGGATACGAAACCGTGGGTATAACACCGAGGTTTTGTCCAACGGGTAAAAAAACCGTCGCTATAGGCTATAGTGACGACATTTTGCCGTGGGTATAGCTAATTAAAAACGACGGAAAAATATGTCCGTTGGTATAGATTTTACGTGCTATACCTACGATTTTTCGCCTTTTACCTACGAATTTTTGCTGTCACTATATGTCAAATTCCTTGTAGTGTAATAAAAAAATATAAACGATATACAAGCATAGATCATCTGTCTTTGGTATAAAGTTCCACAGAGACTGTACGTAAAGAGTGAAGAGAAAATTGTAAAAAACATAAAACTTAAAACCTAGGCAGTTGTTGGAGACAACGGCCTAAGGTATTCATATAAAAGGGTGCTCTCTGACTTTTTTCTCTTTTCAAGTTGGTCAAGTTAGAGAGCAACGCAAGAACTCCAAATTTTTAGCTATAACCTAGGTCGTTGTTGGGGACAACGGCCTAGGCTATAAATAAAAGGGGTGTTGCTATCTGAATTGTTACTCTTTTTAACTTGTCCAAGTCAGAGAGCACCCCAAAAACTTCAACTTTTGTCCTATTACCAAGGCCGTTGGAACAACAACCTAGGGTATTTGTAAAATAGGGTGTTGCTCTCTGACTTGTTACTCTTTTTAACTTGTCCAAGTCAAAGAGCACCCCAAAAACTTCAACTTTTGTTCAATTACTTTGGCCGTTGTTGGAGACAACGGCCTAAGGTATTTGTAAAATAGGGTGTTGCTCTCTGACTTGTTGCTCTTTTTAACTTGTCCAAGTCAGAGAGCACCCCCAAAACTTCAACTTTTGTTCTATTACTTTGGCCATTATTGGAGACAACGGCCTAAGGTATTTGTAAAATAGTGTGTTGCTCTCTGACTTGTTGCTCTTTTTAACTTGTCCAAGTCAGAGCGCACCCCAAAAATTTTAACTTTTTACCTACAACCTAGGCTATTGTTGGAGACAACGGCCTAACGTATAAAAAAATATTGTGTTGCTCTCTAACTTGTTGCTCTTTTTAACTTGTCCAAGTCAGAAAGGACCCCAAAAACTTCAACTTTTGTCCTATTACTTAGGCCGTTGTTGAAGGCAACGGCATAAGGTTAAATAAATAAGGGTCTTGCTCTCTGTGTTCATGCTCCAAAACACGGAGAGTTATTGAAGGCAAAAAATTTTCAACAAATAACCTAGGCCGTTGTTTTAAACAACGGCCTAAGTTTAAAAAAAAATAATAATCTACAAGTCCAACAGCAGCTATAGCTACTACAATTGAATCACATTCAAAATGAAGCTAAATTATATACAACCCATCAGCTACAAACTCCCAACAACAACAACAACAACATTAACAATCGACATAAACCAACAACACTTGAGTCTCAAGAAGATTTACAGTTAACAACCAAAAGAAATTAACCACAGGGGCATCAATATGTAATATACTGAAACATTACATTAAAAAAAATCCAATTCACAATGGATCATCATATCTCTCGTCAGAACTCTCTTCATCGGATGGAATCACTTCTTGCAGATTGTTTGGCCTTCATTCAAAGATAAGTTTTAGTTAGTGAGAAACTCATTTACCATAAATGAAGTATAATAAATTTAAAAGAGGGACAAACAAATAAAGTACGAGTCTTACCCATCAAATAAAGTTGGACAATTTCTTGAATCAGGATTCATTTGCACAATGCTGCATCTTCGGCACCGTCTCGGTTTTTTTTATGCGGAGTTGCTCTCTTATTGGCCTCAATATTTTGGCACAAGGCCTTCCCTTTGACGTGCATTGTTGTGGGTCACTTATGCGTGTAGGTATGTGTCCACTCCCTTCATCATGAGGTTGTGCACTACCATGCGGTTGTGAACTACCTCCCGGTTCTACACTGTCATGTGGCTGCGAGGCCTGTTCTGGTTGTTCACCCAATCCAGGTTGTAGCCGAGAGACCCCGTCAATGATCTTCTGCAAATTCTCCAACGTGTATTTGTAACTTTCATTGGAGGAACAACCGAGATCGACAATCTGTTTTGCATGGTAGCTCAACTCACAATATCGAGAAGTAGAATTCTCGGTATTGGGTTCGGTTGGAACAGATGTATAACTTCTTCTCATCAAATCCCGGGTCCATCTTCTTTTAATATATACATCTGGAAGGGAAGTGTGATGGCTGAAACGAAGAGCGGCTAAAATATGCCTGCAAGGAATGCCAACGAAGTTGAAGAATTGACATGCACATGTAATAATTCCTTTGATTTTGCATAATTGAAGAAGGCGAGCCGGTTCTGATTCTCCACAGAGTATCACATGGAAGGTTGAACTGTTCGGTGTCTCATGATCGCCAACGTAACTCACATTGTACATAAAGCTTTTTGTAACTTCATACTGGAATTTGTAAAAAAAATTTAAAGTGTATGTTTTCGCCATTTGTGCCTCCAAAGCCCATTCACTCTTCAACTTCGGTCTCTTCTCACGGTTACGATGATTTTCTTTCAGTTCATCGTGTCTTTGCCTTCCCAAAAAATGGTCGAAGATGACGGCAAATTCATGGAAGGAATATTTCTTTTCTGTATGATGCTTCAGGGTAGAATGCACTGACTCAACCCGTTGGCTACTCAACATGCCGGTCCAAAAAGAATCTTTAGCGTAGACGGGTGCCCAACTTTCACGGATATCAAATAGATCGTTCAACCATTTGTTACTCTCTAATCCGTATTGCGAAATCAACAAATTTTATTTTCCTACAAAGTCATGTACATATTCGGAATTGTAGATGACATTCTTCAAAGATTCCCTAAACTTGTTGACATCGTTCGACATATGCACCTCCTGCAGTAACTTATCCAGAATGTACCAAATACAAAAATGATGTCGAGTCTGGGGAAAAACTTTCTTAACTGCGGCGGCGATCCCACGGTCTTGATCGGTGACGATACTGGATAGAGCACGATTCATAACCCCTAACCACTTTTTAAAGAACCATTCAAACGAAGAGGCTGTCTCATTTGGAATGAACCCACCTCCTAAGAAAATCGATTGCCAATGTTGATTCACTCCAACAAAGGGAACAAATAACATTCCATACCGGTTCGTATTGTACGTGGCATCAAAGTAAAGTATATCGCCAAATTCTTTATAATTCATCCTAAAAATACCATCAACCCACATACAATGTGACAACCGCTCTTCGGGATCTACTTGAATGTCATAAAAAAATGAAGGATCCGTCTGCTTCTTAGATTCAAAAAAATCAATTAGTATTGTAGAATCATGTCCTTTCAATGCTTCTTGCGAATCTCTAAGTAAATTTCTAATGTCTTTTTCGGTGAATCCTACCTGATCGTGACCACCACTAGCACTTTCGAAGAAGAGCATTTGTCGACCTGTCTGAATATTAGCTTGGTTGAATTGCTCTATTATCCTTTTATCCGTATTTGACACGGAACGGTTTCGGGACAAAAGTTGCCTTCTACCAGGTGAGGTGAATTCGTGATTGTGTTCTTCGTGAAATGAATACACCATCCACGTATTACTTGCTTCGTTCAATTTTACACGAACGCAAACCTTGCAATCTGTTCTACAGGTTGTTCCCCGTCTACCATCACTATGTTGACTCATCAACAACCCGGCTTTATTACAAAGATATGACTTATCTACTTCCACTTCTCCCTTTAATTTATTCCCACTCTTACGCATTGCAAAACCCCTACAACAAGCATATGAAGAATAAAAATTTTCGGCCTCAACTAAAGTGTGAAACGTCATACCTAACTTTGGTTTTAGATATTCTTCGACTAACGGTATGGAATCACTGATGGGTTCCACCCACACAAAATTATCACTGGCAGCAGAACTCTCCGTATCATTGTTTATCTGGGGTAAAAATATATTATTGGTAAATTAATATACACATCATATATAAAACAACTTGTTAACAAACGATTGTGATATATATTCATACGAAATAAAAAAGTGACCAAACATCAAAAACGACGTCATAAAAATACGAAACTCTGCGATTGAGTCCGGCTTGCCGCGCACAAGGTAACAGAACTTGTACAAGCGAGTTCCGATCCACAGTTTGCAAGATACGGCCGTGTCTCGCTCGCTTTCACTCTTGGAAATGAGAGGAATGCGATACACGGACGCATATAGCAAGCCGTAGGTGTCAACTCACAACTACAAGTTGGTATGACTTGTGAGTGGCGAGACCGACCTACTCGCAAAATTACGGATTTTTCAAGTGGGTTCTCTATTGAAAACTCTCTCAAAACATAACAAAATTCATGAGAAAACCGCACAATCGATGGAAAAAAAAATTAAACTTTGTGATTGGGTCGGGCTCCCCGCATACAAGGCAACGCAACTTGTACAAGCGAGTTCCGACCAACGGTTTGCAAGATACGACCATGTATAGCATTCATTCATGAAAAATGCCAACAATGCGATACATTGACGTAGGCCCCAAACCGGGGGTCCAAACTCTCAACTACAAGTACCGTTTGGTAGCGAGCGGTAAGCCCAATATGCTCTTCAAAAAATTTTTTTTTTTGGATGTCGTTTCGTACTGAAAAGTACCCTCCACAGAAATCAAACATTAATTGAGGTTGTTATTTGATATACGGTACAAATCCGCACAAACGAGATCAAAAAATTTTGTAACTTTGGGAGTAGGACGGACGTAGAGCACATGAGCCAAAAAAATTTGTAGAGGTGAGTTTCAACTCACGGTTTGCAAAATATGCCGATATATCGATTTCACTCACGGGAAATACTCGAAAGCGATACACGGCCGTACATTTCAAACCGTGAATCCAAACACACTTCTACAAGTTGCGTTGGTTTGTGCGTGGCGAGCCCGACGTACTCGCAAAGTTGCATAATTTTTTTTTTTTCTCTTTGTGCGCTATTACTAACATCGAACAACGACCAACAACAACTAATACTACATCTACATCTCCAATAAAACTAGAATTACCTACTCTATAAATACCTACGTATAATATAGAAATTATACACTCAAACATTGGAGAAAAAAATCCAATCAATTAGCCTAGTTAGATCTTCTTAAGTAGGAACAAATTAGTACCTTTAACAATGAGGGTGTTCGGAAAGGAGATAGGGGAGGCCCCTGCGCGCTGCTGTAGATAAAGAAAGGGGAGTGGGGTTTGGCTAATTTCTTTAGGATTAGGGTTTTAGGGTTGGGGAGATTTTGTATGGGTTAGAATTTTTTTTTGTAATTGGGATCTTCAAAGGAAGAGGGTAAGAGTGTGAGAATAGGGAGAGATTCAGTGAGAAGCAACGATCAAGAGAGAGGTAGGGTTTTCAGATCGATAGAGAGAGAGCTAGGGTTTGGGGAAATGAGTTTCTCGAGCTCCACTAGCGAGAGAGAGAGTTGTGAGGGAGATGACGATCTGAGTATGTACAAGTGTTTGGAAAAACACTTGTACATACTTAGGCCGTTGTTGGGAACTACGGCCTAGGTTGAAATTTTGTTAAAAAAATAACCTAGGCCGTTGTTCCAAACAACAGCCTAAGTACAATTTTCTTCGAAAAAGAACTTCAAATAACTTAGGCTATTGTTCCCAACAATGGCCTAAGTATAGGTAACTGAGAAAAAAAACTTAACGCCAAAATAACGCTAAGTGTGACATGTTTTTTTGGCGTGAATTTCCGAAATTACCCCTCCGCTTTTTGGAGCGTTAGTGGGATGTTTTAACGGGTTTCGATCTGATCCACTTATCATGATCTGGAGCGATCGGACGGCTAGGATGGGCGTTTTCCAACCCGGTTGAAAATAAACCCGTTTTCAACCGAGCATTTGACATATATATATATATATATATATATATATATATATATATATATATATATATATATATGTAGGAAAATGCTAAAATGAGATGGTGAGATGGGTGAGATGAAGATGTATTTTGTGAGATGAGCAATTTGAATGATCCAAATCTCGATCACATCGTTCACTACATATCATCTAGTTGATGTGTGCAAAATTTCAAGCGATTTGGAGACCTCTAGCTTATGCATCAAAGCGTTCAAATAAATGCATATATATGTATTTCACATCATCTTCATGATGTGTTGAACGCTTTCATGCAAAGGCTAGAGGTCTCCAAATCGTTTAAAATTTTGTACACACCATCTAAATGACATGTAGAATGATGTGAACGGTGCGATCGAGATTTGGATTATTCAAATCGTCCATCTCACCAAAAAAACATTCCATCTCACCATCTCATAATAGCGAACGCAATGGAAGTGCAAATAGAGTATAGTCTTTTATTTATGAGATGGTGAGAAGATGTCCTTATCGTGAGTAAGAGATCTGAGCCACTCGGTCCTGATCCGATGGCTGCGATTAGCTCCGCCCAAATCAGATCGTCTAGTAAGTAAGAGAGGGGCGGTTTGGTCATTTCTTCATTTCTTTCTTCTATTTTCTTCATTCCTTTCTTCTATTCTCACAAAATCACCCCAAATTTCCTGCCTTCCTGACTTCAACTGAACATTAGCTAAATCCACCCCCAATTCTCTTCGTCCTCTCACCGCCCTCTTTACCCTAACGCTCTGACGCCCTCCCCGACTTCCCGCAACCCCCGACCAAAGGCTCCAGCTTCCCGACTTCCTCCCTGACTTCTCGCAAGCCCCGACCATCGCCTGACTTCCTGACTTCCTCCCCGACTGCCCGTAACACCCCCAAACCCTACCTTAAATCCCGACAACCCCAAACCTAGCTCAAATCCCGCTCAAAATCCTCCCCGGCAATCCAAGTCGATGGCGACCCTGAAATCGAAGCTACTGTGTCCATCCAAGAAACTCTCAGGTATTGAATCATAACCCTAGTTTTCGTGGGTTCACGAATTTTATTGTTTTGATTAATTTCTAACGAAAAGATGGAACTTTATGGTTTTGTGGTTGGATTTTTACAATGTGAATGACTGCAATTGAGATGACTGTAATTTTTACAGTGTGAATGACAATTTACTAATTTAGATAGAGATGAGTAATGTGAATTGATCTATGTAATTTACTTATTTAGGAATCTTTTGTATGTGAATGGAATGGAGGTAGATGTTTACTAATTTAGTTCTCACACAAAGAGTAGTGTGAAAAGAAGTAAGCAAAATTATGTTGGTTAGATAAATTGATGTATGTAAAAATAGCTTAGTTTCTTAAATTTCTTCGGTTTTAGCTTGTTTTATATTTATTATCTCATGGATTGATGTAATTAATTTTTTTATATAACTTCAAGTGTTTATTTTGCTTACATCGTTTATTACTTGCCTTCATAGAATGGAGGTTGAAAATGACCAGTTACTAAACTAAGATCTTTGTAACAGGTGGAGAGACGATGATGAAGATTGTAAAATGAATTTCAAATAACTTGATTTTACATATTTAGACTAATTTAGACGTGCATATCAATGTGAACGGTTCAGATCGTTGATACGAAGGCCAAAAGAATGAGTGCACAACGGAAGGTTTCTCATATATGTAGCCCTTCAGTGCGAACTTCCCACCTCATGCTCACCAGCGTAGAATTTTATGACGCAAGCAGAGTCAAACTTCTCACTTCATACTCACCAGCGTAGAGCCTTACCACTATATCACAGTGATACTTGCAGATTATGTGTATAGACCTAGAATAACAACATGTAATTTGTGACGGAGGCAGTGATAGTTTTTCTTCTTCCTACCTTTCCTTTCCTCCACCTCTCGCTCCACCACCATAGTCAGTATACTCGAAAGTGCTGTAAGCAAAAACCCATTTTCCCATCACGCACCACTATAGATTTGGCAATAACACCTCTAAAAAAACTACTGGGTTCTTTTCGTACCACGTCAGTTTTTCTCCCACACCACAACATTCTAGAAACTCCACACTTCCGTCAGAAAAAGGCTGATAGGAATCTGACTTACGTTGTTGCTTACGTCAGCATTCGCCACCCTCTCCCTCCATAAAAGGCTGACAACTTTCTCGAAAAACAACACACCAAAACCATCTTTTCTCTTTCTCTTTCTCATTCTCTCTCTAAGATCTCGGATTCTCTCTCTCTCTCTCATTGCCGAAGATGACGCCATCGCAGGAAACGCAGCACCCGCTCAAGGTGTTCGGATGGGCGGCCAAGGACCCCTCCGGCGTCCTCTCCCCCTTCGCTTTCTCCAGGAGGTATCTTGATCCTTTTTTTTTAACCCTAGCTTTCTAAATATTCGATTTTTGAGAACATTGATAAGAATAGACAAATGAAAAGATGGAGGTGGAAAAAAGTACGTGCAATACATGTAGAATTTGGGAATGTGGAAAAGATTGGTGAAGGTAAAGTTTGGATCTTTGATAGTGAGGATTAGGGGGGCATTTGGTATGTGAATTGGAGGATTACGAGGAATGTGAGGGGGACAATCATGATACCATGGAATGTTTGCATTGCTGAGTTTGGTATAACATATTACATTATTTAGAATTTTTAATTGTTGATTATGATTTTGGTATATATTTATTTAAAGCTCTGTTTGATGGGGGAATCCACAAATACCATGCTATCCCCTTTAAAAGAGGATTTTGATTACGTGGTAATTTAAGATTACTTTGCCAAACCATGTTATTCATAGGGGAATCTCATTTTCTGTTGCACATTTTTTTTGGAAATAAAAGTGACCCAGTCACCGGTTTCATTAATGGATTATGTTGCACATTACATCATTCCTAATCCACCCCAACTCAGGGGCACTCAGGGGCGAAGTCAGAACAATTTTGTCCTGGAGGCCAAGAAAAATTCTTATGGCTATATATAAATATATATAAGGGTTTATTCATAAATTTTAGGGGGGGCAAACCATAAAACTTAATTTTTTGGAGGGGCAAATCATAATATTTTTGGGGTTTTAAAAAAACTTTCAATAGTATGTAGGGGGTTTTGAAAAATTTTTTGTTGGTGGGGGGCGGCCCCCCAGGCCCTCACTAAGCTCCGCCCATGGGCCCCGCTAGTTCTTTCTTGCATTCGGGTCTAAACATTGTTGTGATTGTATTTTGCGTGTGTGCATAACCGATTGGGAATCCTAGTAATTGAAGGGTAACAGGTGCAGGCTAAGCTGTAGGCTGATTCTTTTGGCAGAACTTTACTCATGATTTTGAAAACCAATTTTGAACCGAGTTTTTGTCAACCTGTTGAAAAAACGTTACCACAAGGAGGCTTCTCAAAGTCTTCCATGTGATTTACAAATGCAGTAATTGTGTTGGTGCTGTAATGGAGGTTTAGGTTTTCAACAATTTCTAGAAGAATTTGCAGATCGAGGACATCTTTTTTCATGGTTTTAAAAATTGGTATTGACTGTCATTTATCAGTAGTATGGGCATATTTGGCATTGGCTGCCATTCATGTGGACAATTAACTATTTCCTTCATTTGTATTTTCAGCTGATCAACCTGTGTGGTTTTTCTGTAGGAACAATGGAGACGAGGACGTCACCATAAAGATACTGTATTGTGGAATCTGCCACTTGGACATTCACACCATCAAGAATGAGTGGAAGAATGCTGCATATCCGGTTGTCCCAGGGTATGTCTTTTTCGACCTGAACATTTCTTTTTTTCGTAGGTTCAAGGGGTAATGGTGTTGCTGCTCATTTAGAATCAAGTTTATTACCAAGCAATTTGTGGTCATCTTTAGCATTTAAAAATAGTAACTGTTTATGGTTTTAGATTTGTGCTCTCATGAACTTAATCTGCTGAGTCCCTTATAATTATTTCGGCTATAATCAACAGAACTCCTTTTGGATACATAGTGCTTAATAAGATTTTTTCATATTGATAATTTATACTATCCTTAAATAGTCTGGACATTTCTTTTCAATGTGTGTGTGTTGAATTTTGACCGTCATTATTAACACATCAAACTTTTATTTTATTGTAAAATTTAGTTTTGTTCATTTAAACCCGACTTTCAACTTCTCATCTAGGGATAGACTGTCGTGTTGATGCAGCAGTATCTGGAATTTGTGTAATAAGTGGTTCCTATTTGAATCTTGCTTTTTTTACTGTGCTCAAGTGATGAAAACTTAATACAGAACTATAATGTCTTATATTTGCAGGCATGAGATTGTTGGTATCGTCACTGAAGTTGGGCGTAACACAAATAAATTCAAAGTTGGAGACAATGTTGGGGTCGGATGCCTTGTTGGCTCCTGCCGGTCATGTGCCAGCTGTAATGATCAGTTCGAGAACCACTGCCCCAAGATAATATTTACCTACAATTCCGTCGACACCGATGGCACAATGACCTATGGAGGCTACTCAAATATGGTAGTTGTGAATGAACATTTTGTGGTGAAATTCCCTGAGAATTTGCCAATGGACAATGGTGCACCGCTGCTCTGTGCTGGAATTACTATGTACAGTCCTATGAAGCATTTTGGGCTCAATGTGCCTGGGAAGCATATTGGTATTGTTGGGCTAGGCGGGCTAGGACACGTGGGTGTTAAATTTGCCAAGGCCTTGGGGATGAAGGTGACAGTGATCAGCACATCCGCTCGCAAGGAGAAAGAGGCCATTGAACACTTGGGTGCTGATGCTTTCCTCGTCAGCAGTAATCCTGAAGCAATGCAGGTAAAAATCTACCACCCTGCTTATTTCCCTTAGACTCTTTGAATGCTTGTTTAGTTAAGATTTGCATTTTTTGTATAACTCATCTTAGTAAAACAACTGAAATCTCCATAAAGTATATATATGTTTCTTTTTGGAGCACGAATGGATGGGTGAATTACCTTCTTGCAAAAAATTCATTGGAACTGGTAAAACTGTAGATAAAAGAGCAATGGAGAAAATAGAAGGTTTAGTACAGAACACCAAAATACTTGGACATCCAAGATATTTTGTTAAAGGGATTTTTCTCTTTTTAGGCATTCAGATCAACCAGCATCTGTATTTTGTCAACTGGTATCCCTATTTTGTCAGTCGCATGTGTGCCTGGAATAACCTTCTTCACCTTGAGTCTCACCTCCGATAATTCCATTGATTGAAACCACACATTTGAAAATATAATATGAGTAGTCTGTGTTGGATTCTTGTTAAGACTCTTAAGAATACGATTGTTCCTTTTTCCATCGATACAAAATTTGAACAAGCATAGTGCAAAATTGGATGTGGACGGATCACAACAGCAAGCAATACTCTACAATTATAATATTCAGTGATTAGTAATATGGAAAGAAGTGCTCTTGTTATGTTTAGAGTTTGATATATTTCACTCTCTTGCCACATCTGTCAGTGACTTACATTTTTGTTTGATAAAAAATCCCCAATAATACTTTCTTTTGTCATAAATATAACGTAGACTCATGTTCTAAATGCCACCATCTCAAATCTTTCATCTTATCAGTTCTGGCTTCTAAGGAATTACCATATCATTATTAAATATGTGCAATTTAATGAATTTTTTATATTCGCTTTTAGATTTAAAAATGAAATAATGCACCTACAGTAATTGCTAATGTTGCAGACTCAAAAAAGTAACATGCCTTCATTTACATTAGTTTGAATTCACTCTTGAAATTTTTAGAGATACTACAGCGAAATGTTGGAGATGCAGTTGTGAAGTTAAAAGTAACCAGGAAATCCATCGTCTTACTCCTTTCCCCCCATTAGTTAAGATAGAAATGCTATCTACGTTATCTCATGTTTTTTTAATCATGGAATGTTTGTTAGGCTGCCATGGGCACTTTGGACGGTATCATCAACACTGTATCAGCAGTCCATGAGCTTGCGCCATTGCTTTTTTTTACTAAAGCCTCATGGGAAGATGATCCTCGTGGGTTTTGCCTGGTACGCCGTTTCAGCTCCCAACGTTCCCTCTGATCCTAGGTAGGAAATTACTATAACCCAAATCTTAAATCAATTCAATATTTTAGTCTCCCAATATATTTCTTTAAAATATGATTCTGATTGTTGTACAATGATCATGTTCCTTCAGGTAATAAGGTTCTTGCTGGCAGTAACATCGGTGGACTACAGGATACTCAGGAGATGATAGATCTTGCTGGGAAGCACAATATAACTGCAGACATTGAGTTTATTCCCATCGATTACCTGAACACTGCTATGGAGAGGCTCTCTAAAAATGATGTCAGATACCGTTTCGTGATTGATGTGGCAAACTCATTGACAACTGAATAAGCAAAGAACCATTTGCATCGATGCTGAAGTTCTCAACGCCTATGTTCAGTGCTTTCATTTACCCCTCTGTTTGATGTCTATGTTTTTTTCTTTCATTCTCTATGGTACTGTTGTGTACGAAGTTTGAATCTATTCACTGAAGTAGGCTTTTGATATGTTATACTCTATTTTGTTGCTACATGGTTTCTGATATGGGTAAAAATAGAGCTAAATCGGGACCGTTAAAATCGGGCACGGATCTTAAAGTTTTCAGGGGTAAAACGGTAACTTCAGCAGACACATGCCCGACAAGATAAGCTGGGCCGTTCTCAAGCCTGGCAAACTGATCCAGCCTGCAATAGGGACCGTTACAACAGCCCTGCCACAAAGGAGTCCAGATTCGTCGAAGCCAGTTGAAATTTCCTTATTCTAGGGGGTAACCGACTCTATCCTATCCATACACAAGGGAGGATCTGAAAACTCTATCTCTTTATCAAGAGAAGAGTCCAGTCCCAATCCCTTCACATGGATGGCATAACCGATTCTATCTTATCACCGGGAAGTTGAGATTCATCCTCATCTCGAAACTGGTTCCAAAGGTGACGATATAAACTCTCTTCTTCCACCGTTGCAAGGTAATTAATTTTTCTATACCAAAAGCTCTTTCATAATCATTCAGATTACTGACAAGAGCATCGGAGACTGCGTCGCCGGAATCAACCCCGGTGTCTCGCACTTTTTGCAGGTCACGGCAGCGGCGAGAAACCAGTCAAACGCCGGTGAAGGTATCAGGTTTGATTCATTCGATTTCGTACGAACTCACAAATTCTATCTGTTTGCTCCTACACCGAAAAAAGCATCAACAGATTGGCGCCGTCTGTGGGAAAACCCGAATAGCAATCCAACCTCTTCCACCAGTCAAAACCGCCTCCAGCCATGCCTCCAAGGAAAGTGAGATCTATGGCTGTAGTATCCCGTATTTTTTAATACTATTTTGAGATTAGAAAATGAATCGAAATGATTTTTTTGGTGATTTAATAAATGTTCATTTAGAAACCTATCCTTTACACGTGTAAAACACGTGCGAATGTTGTCTTGGAAAACTTAAAACCACAAATTATTTTATGGAAACTCATTATTTATTATTTGAGATTATTCATGATTTTTCTCGATTTATCTGATAATTATTGGACTATTTGCAAATATTTCAAAAAGGACTTTTGTGCAAAATTATCAAATGGGGGTGAAAACTCCAGATTTTCGGATTCTTAGGCTGGGTACAATGCCTACTCAGTTCAGGTATAAAGAGTTTACCTTTTGTTTCAACATATTCGAATTATTTTACAAGTTTTGATAAAATAAGATATTTTGGCAGAATTGCTATTTTAAGGGGTGAAAGTGCAAAACTGTTTTTCTGGATTTTTCCTACAAGTGCTGGCTGATGCTGGAGGGGATCTTTTTGATTTTTGAATTGATTAAATTGGTTTTAACTAGTATTCTAATAAAGGGATCTATTTATGTAAAGGTATGTTGTAAAAGAACTATTTCGCACAATATCTTCTAAAACCCTTGAAACTTAAATCCCAGACTATATAGGGTTTTGTGCAGCCGTCTTTTGCTGTACAACATAGGAGATCTCTTATTTCTTATTATTTTGGAGTTCTAAGGAAAAGACTTTGGATTTCTTGCGAAGGAGGGGGGGCTTTCTTAATTTCTATTCCTTTTCGTTCGTTCTCTTCAACAAGGTGAGTGACTTGTTTTGTTTCATTCTGTTTTGTGTATGTTGTATGTGATTAATATAAATTGTTTTGTTTGTTCTTTGAATGTTGTATGTGGTGTTTCATCTCCTATAAAGTATGCTAAGATTTGGGTATGAATACATATATTGGATTGATGATAAAAATTGGATCTTGTGAAACCCTAGTTGTTTATGAATAAAATTGTATGTGGATAAGTCGAGATTGATGAGTGACCTATTGGAGATCATGGGTAGGCTATTTCTTTTGGATTAATGTTGGATTCATTGAATATGGTAGATTTCAAGCATAAATTTAATAAAGATGAGATTTTTATCACTCTTGAGTATTGGTTGAATGAAACTTGACTTGGTAATGTTATAAATTGATTATGTTTATGAGTTATAATGGTGAATTAGCTTGAGAAATTTGGAGAAAGAGTTTATGAATCAAGGGATCATGTCTTGAGAATCGAAATTAGGAATTAAGTTGAGTTTGAGGAAATACATCCAATTTGGGGATTTTTGAGATTTTGGTATCGATATGGTTTGGATATGAATACGAAGCTATTTCAATGAATTATTTTATTTTATTTTATTTTATTTTATTTTTTTTATTGTATGTGATTAATATAAATTGTTTTGTTTGTTCTCTGAATGTTGTATGTAGTGTTTCATCTCCTAGAAAGCATGCTAGGATTTGGGTATGAATATGTATGTTGGATTGATGATAAAAATTGGATCTTGTGAAATCCTAGTTGTTTATGAATGAAATTGTAAGTGGGTAAGTCGAGATTGATGAGTGACCTATTGGAGATCATGGGTAGGCTATTTCTTTTGGATTAATGTTGGATTGATTGAAAACGGTAAATTTCAAGCATAAATTTAATAAAGATAAGATTTTTATCACTCTTGAGTATTGGTTGAATGAAACTTGACATGGTAATGTTATAAATTGATTATGTTTATGAGTTATAGTGGTGAATCAGTTTGAGAAATTTGGAGAAAGAGTTTATGAATTAAGGGATCATGTATTGAGAATTGAAATTAGGAATTGAGTTGAGTTTGAGGAAATACATCCAATTTGGGGATTTTTGAGATTTTGGTATCGATATGGTTTGGATCTGAATACGAAGCTATTTCAATGAATAATTTTATTTTATTTTATTTTATTTTTTTTGAAACTCTATTTTGATTATATGCACAATTCATGTTTGAATTGAAGGAAATCAACAAATCGCTATTTTTATAAATTCAAGTAGTTTTGATTTAGTTTTATAGATTATTATATATCCTATAAGTTGTATTTGATCAAATAAGAAATACACTTTTTGTAGAAATCGTTTTCATAAAGTAAAACTACGTATCGGTTAAAATGTGCACAACTAAAATCTGCAGTCTGCAGGTCGATAGTCGACTGATGCGATTTTACAGTCGATCGTGTGTTCTCTAGTTTTCTTGAAATTTTTGCTCTGGACAGTCGACCGATGGTTTTTTACAGTCGACTGATATTACTTAGAATTATTTTCTCAAAGTTATTGGATTTTTCGCTCTGGACAGTCGACCGATGGCTTTTTATAGTCGACTTCTAATACTTAGAATTATTTTCTCAAAGTTTCCATATTTTTTTCTCTGGACAGTCGACCGACGCTTGTCTATAGTCAACTAATACTGATGTATCTTGATATATTTGAATATTCTTTTAAATGATTTATCTCTAAATACTTTAATCTATAACTTATTATTCTATACCTTATCTTCTACTGAACAAATGTTTTCAAGTTGTTTTAACTGAGCAATTTACGTTGGAAGATTGGTTTGGATGTTTGGGTGTGAGCCTCTAGAAGGTGTGTGTGACCCTGGTATACCGGCAGTTGAGATATTTATGTTTGGGCCTGTTGAGACATTTTAGTTGATCAGTTGTTGAGTTAAGTCAGGTGGGGTACACCAACTCTAGAAGATCCGTAAATTAATTAAATAACCTAAATGACAAGGACAGACACTAGGGGTGATATGATGAACGAGAACATAGGTTATGGACCTCAGTATGTCTTGCGGTGTGAGATAATCTCCGGAATTATCCAGGTGTGAGTGAAATAGTCTTCGGAATTACCTTTGGTGTGGGATTGATCTCCGGAATTATCGGGGTCGAGGCGACGTACATGTGGTATTCTTGTGATGAGGTGCCATTGCTTGCGGTGTGGGGTATTCTCGAAGATTACCAGGTGTGAGGGAAATAGTCTCCGGGATTATCTGTGGATAGAGTTTGACCTCTGGAATTATCGGGGCATGGGCTAATACTCACAGTTTATCTTTATCTCGTAGTAGTCATCCTAGTAGGATTAGTTGTATGACGGGAGATTAAACCCTATTAAGTGGAGACGTTAAGGGCTTGCACCGGATCTATGTAGAGTGGGATGCATAGACTCCGACAAGTACGCATTAGAGAGTCAGCATATAGAATTGTGTTTTCTTGACTTGGTTTCATGCATGTGTTTTTCTGTTTTCTACACTTGATACTTAGTCTAGCTTCACTTGTTGTGTTTTTGCATTTCGTGATTTCCCTATATTCACTTACTCTGTTTATTTCTTGTTGTTGATGAATCCATACTTTACTTATGTTGCTTGTTTTATGTCACTCACACCTTTATGGCCGACCCCTTTAGTTTTGGGGGTTAGAGTTATTTCTAACCTCATATTTTACAGGTGATTACCTATAGCTTGGGATTTGGATGCTTGAATTAAAGTGATGTAATGGATTGCGTGATTTTGTAAGAGAAAGTGTTGTAAAGAAAGAAAGTTTGTAATTCAAGGTGTATGTATTTTCGCTGTGCTATGTAAATATTATGGTAATAAAATTTTGAGAAAAATTTTACTGTAATATTACATTTGAAGTTGATGCTGGGAATTGTGCCACGTATTTCTAAGATATCATATTGAAAATTCGGGGCGCTACAATGGCCTCCAACCGTAGAGCAACTCCCATTCCTCCACCACCACCGGAGGCTCCCCTCCAACCCGTCTAATCAATCCAGCAACAAGGACAGCTTCCTCCTCAACCTGTCCAGCCGTTGCCACAGGGGCAGCCTGCTCTTCAAAATCTTCAACCCCAGCAGGCTCAACCCGGGCCCCAAAATGCTGGCGTAGGGACCTCTCGTCCTAATCCCCAGAAGTAACCTCTTCACCGTGATCATATCTTGGTACATAACCTTCCACCGACTCCATGGCATTCCATAACCCTAGGTCATCAGAAGATCTCCGTAACATCATAATTAACCGGCAAAATGAGGAAGACTTTTGCTGCCATTTGGATGAGAGGCAGCCCGAGAAAGGGGCATTCGCCCAGAACATCCAAAGGCTCGATCTCCTCGCCGGCACGACCGCAGAAGGTCCGCTTCTGCTAGGAGGCGGAGGGAGTCCCCCCAATACCGTTGAAGGAGGAGCCGTTCTCCTGCTGGTCGACAGGCCCAAAGGGACCAGAACGGACCCATCACTGGGGCAGAATTTCAAGACTTCCAGGCGGTAGTCTTGCGGGCCCTCAATGCCGCGCCTAACAACAACAATAACATTCAGAGGGTGCCCACTCCCGAGCCGGTTCGGAGCCCTAGCCATCGGTCCCAAAGCCCTCGCCAAGCTCCGAGCCACCGCCATCACATTCCCAGTCCTCACCAGTCTCCAAGCTACCATCGCCGTAGCCCCCGTTCCCCTTCATACGAAGACGAGTCTCGAGGCTCGCCAAGGTACGATCGAAGGGAGGATGCTGTCTACTGCCATCTACACGAGATGGAGAGGCACCTCGGCCGACTCGATAGGGACGAGGAACTAAGAGGGAGGAACCTTCACCCGAGCAGGCCTCCATTCTCTCGTACCATCATGGAGGCCCCTATCCCGGCAAATTTCAAGCCTCCGCAGTTCGAAACGTACACGGGAGAGGCGGACCCCATGGATCACATCGAGAGTTTCAAAACTCTCATAATGATCCATCAGGCCTCCGATGCCCTCCTCTGCAAGACCTTCCCGGCTACTCTCAAAGGTCCTGCCCGAGAGTGGTACTCCTGACTCGCCCCGTCCTCTATCTTCTTTTTCGACCAGTTCGAAACCCTCTTCATAACTCATTTCGTGAGCAGCTGCCGCTCTGAAAAGACGAGCATCTTGCTACTCTTCCTCAGTCAGAAGAAGGACGAGAGGCTAAGAGACTATGTTAAGCGGTTTACCGTGGAGGCTAGGTCCATCGCCTCTCTCGATCAGTCGGTTGCTTCAGCCGCATTCCAATCCAATGTCCTCAACTCCGACCTCAGGGCATCCTTGGCCAAGAAGCCCCATCAAGACTTCTCAGAGCTCCTCATCCAGAGCGAGAAGTACATCCGAGCGGAGGAAGCTATCCACCGCCCCACCTTTGAAGGGTCGTCTTCCGGGAGCAAGCGGAAGACCGCAGAGGACGAAGGAGCTAAGAAGCTTCAGAAGGACAACGGAGGCCAGCGTCGCCCTCCTTCCCATTTTGAGTGGTTCACTCCTCTCAACCCCAACATCTCGGCTATCTTGATGGAGGTCGAGAAAGAAGGAATTCTCCCTCCTGCTCCTAAGATGAACACACTCGGGAAAAAGAGGGACATGGAGAAGTGGTGCCGCTACCACCGGGACCACGACCACGACACGAACGATTGTCAGGTCTTGAAAGACGAAATCGAGACCCTCATTCAGAGAGGGCAGCTCGCTAGATTCGTGAGGAAGGACCGAGTCGATCCTTCTCCGCCCCCAAAGGGGGATAACAAGCGACCCGAACGACACGAGGAGACCCCAGATTATGAATAGGAGCGCGTCCTGCACCTCATCCACGGAGGCCCTATGGGAGGAAATTCCAACTCCTCCCGAAAAGCCTTCATCCGGGAGGTGAACTCCGTACATGGTCATCCCCCTCCCAAGGGCCTCGGAGCCAGTCGTTTTTTCAGATGAAGACCTGGAGGGTGTCCGAACCCCCCACTGCAACGCATTGGTTATCAGCCTCCACATGGCCAACTTTAAGGTGCAGAGGGTCCTAGTGGATAACGGGAGTTCAGTCAACATCATTTTTCTAGAAGCCTTCCAAGGACTTTAGTTATCAAGGGACCGGCTGAAGCCTACCTACTACACTCTCCATGGGTTCACGGGAGTGTCAGTGACGATCGAGGGTGTCATAACTCTTGACGTAACCGCTGACAAAGCTCCTACTACCCGAACCGAGCCGATGGATTTCATGGTGGTTAATGTCAAAGCCGCCTATAACGTCATCCTAGGCCGACCAGGCCTATCGGCTCTACCAGCCGTCCCCTCGGCTTATCATTTGAAGATGAAGTTCCCCACCACGGCGGGCATGGGAGAAGTGAGAGGAAGCCAAGAAGCAACCCGCAAATGGTATACGACCTCGATCGGAGGACCAGTCCTCTCTCTCGAAGCTCTTGAGATTCCCCTGGGGAGCACCCAACCTATATCAGAACCGGACGACGAGTTGGAGGAGGTGGTCTTCTCAGAAGAAGATCCGATCCGCAAGTTCTTGATCAGATAAGCGTGCCCCTTAGTTCTCCCGAAAGCATGTTAACTCTTTTTCTTTTTATCAAATGTAATGAAGGCTCGCATCTCTGAGGCAGCCACCTAGTTTTTCTTTCAATAAAACTCAGTTTGCCTTTCTCAAAGATCATTCTGTTGCCCTCAAACATTTCCACTCAAGTCTCGCCTCAATTACAGCAAGCTAGTTCGGAGTCTAAGCTCCAACAACTGGCAAATACTCAAACAACAAGTTCGGAGTCCAACACTTGGTTCGATTCTGCTTCAACTACTCGGTTACAAGCGAGTACAAAGTGGTTCAACATTCGGAATTGCTCCTGCAACGAGTTGAAACATCCCAACAACGAGTTCGGAATCCAGCACGTGGTTCGATTTCGCTTCAACTACTCGCTTACAAGCGAGTACGAAGTGGTTTACCATTCGGAATTGCTCCTGCAACGAGTTGAAACATCCCAACGACAAGTTCGGAGTCCAGCATTTGGTTCGACGTTGTCCTAGCCGCTCGCAAACAAGCAAGTGCGGGGCAGCTCACCATTCGGAATTGCTCCCACAACCGTTGATGAATCTTAAATGACTGGTTCGGAGTTCACAATCATGGACAACTCCAGAATCAAAGAAATATTGGCACAAAAGAATAAAATCTATACCCAATGAAGAATCAATGAATGAATGGATGGTAGGGACGAAACTACTAAGAGATGAAGGAACTGAATGTGAAGAGATCAAAACAGGAATCAAATGAGAGGAGTATCCAGATTACATGTTGGTTATTCATATTCATGTGATTAACGTGGTGTGCATATTGTTAAGTTAGACTGGCTAGAGCCAAACTTGACTGACATATTAGCCAAACCGGCTAAACTCCAACATAGTTAGAGTCTAACCTAGGCTCTGATACCACTAAAAACCTGTCACGCCCCATTTTCCGGAATATGAAATTACAGACACGTAACTGAGGCCCAGCGAATGATATCAGTACGCCAACTCATATCATCCATAAGCTGTACCAGTCTTAACTCAGCAATATAAGAAAAATGAATCACAACCACGCAGAAATCATAATCACATAAATGAGAATGAAATTCAATAACCAAATCTGGAATATAAGAACTCACCAAATAGCTTGAGAGACTCCTGCTCCAATTGTAGAAGAACTGCTTACCAATGCCTTCTGGTAATTCTCCTTATGCACCTGTACTTGTTCATCCAAAAGAGAGAATAATTTGTCCTTAGAACAAGTATGGACAGCAAGTAGTGAAAAGCAGAGAATAAGGAAACAGGGTACATGAAGGAATACGAATCAAGATCAAATTGCAAGGACAATAATGGTACTAATAGCAATGGTCTTAATCAAGTATATATACATGTCAACTAGGTCTATTATCAAGTTGTTTATCTTATCTAGTGCACGTACTACTGTGTCCCATACCATAGGTTCGATGCACGCACAACAATGTTCATTTTAGACTTCGTGGTGGGATCTACAGAGCGTATACTCAGTGCCAATAACAATCATTTACCATTTACAATCAATCAATTTCCAATTTTTCAATCAATCATTCACAATCAATACTTCTCCTTCCATGTCAATACGATATTATGATAAGGCTTTACCGAGTACATTTTCTGAGACTATCCACTACTAAGTCAACCCTTATAAACCCCGGCTTGTTCAGTATTTTATTATTAAATCATTCATGTCCATGCAAGTGATTATAAGAATGCCAAGGGGATAATAATAATGCAGCAATATGATGGATTGCACAAAAAATAATAAGAAGTAGCAAATCTGAAATAGCTGGCACAGTTACACTAAAACAGCGATAACTCCTAGATTACAACTCCGAATTTGAAGTTATAGGATGCTATGGACATCTAGACACTTAGGACTACAATTCCTCTTTATATTATTTTAACTGATTTCTATTATAACTGGGTCGAAACCTCAGTACAAGACAGACAAGGCAGCAGGAATTCATAAAAAGCGATCACATATATGTTCATTCAAGTCGATAATTAACATGTTATTATATCATGAAATGAATTATACTAATGTATAACAATTAGAATGAATTTTCCAATGTACAAGACAATTCACAATGTCATTAATCAAGTCACAATATCTCGATCAATCAATGTATTCAATCACCATTCATTTTCTTTGTATACAATTCTAGTCATTTCATTTTTGTCAATTGTATATGTAGGCTTGACTTTGAGTCAATGGATACTAATAGATGTCAAGAGTACGTCGGCTTGGCTTGTGTAAACTCTCGATACTCCCAACGGAAGGGACACAATGCAAGTTAGAATAATTGAGATGGAACTACTTGCTTAGAGATCAAAAATCTTGAACTAGAATAATAAAAGAGTTCAAGTGGACTTGCCTTTTTCTTGTAGACGATTCAATAATATAATATTAAGGAATAACAGGATCAAAATCCCGGGGAGCAATCCCAAGAACGCGTGCAAAGACCGTGTGCAAAGACCGTGCGAAGAAAATCCAAGCAACAAGTGATCAACAGCAACTAGTCAAAAATCTTCCATACTGGATCAGGCAAAACAGCGAACACCGGCTTCGGATTTGATGTGCCCAGAACACGGGACACCAAAACGATCCAATGGATTCCATCCTACACACCGGATCGGGATCCAAACAGGGGACAGCTAAAGGAATCAAGTGTGGTAAAACACGGGACACCGTTTCAACCAATCAGGCTCGTCTTCTTCCTCACTCACTTCGGCAGAGAGACAAAGAGGGCAGGAGAACTGCGACGACTAGCGACGACGAAAGCCCACGGTGAGAGCATCAGGGGTGACTGGCGGCACGACTGTGACTGGAGGTCGACGTCGAGACGGTCGGGGTCTGTTGCTGGCTCGAGCGGAAACAGAGGACATGGGTTCGTATCTTCACAGTTGGCTCGACAGGACTGGCGGCGGCAAGCGGCGCACTCAGGTGAAGACTCGACTGGACAGTGGAGAGAGCAGCGAGGGTGAGTGTGGTTGCAACTGGGGTGGTCGGAGTATGAGCCTGGCGGTGCGAGTGGACGAGGATAACAATGGCAGAGCGAGGGCTCAAGCGGCGGCGCTTTGCGATGACGACGACTTCGGAGTGCGGCGGCTGAGGAGGTCGAGTGGAGCGAGCTCGACGGAGAAGGTTCTGGTTCTGGTTCTGGGAGTTGATGAGTGCGGTGACGCAGGGGGAGGAAGACGATGTTGGAGGGACTCGAGCGAAGGCAGCGGTGAAAATGGAGGTTGACGACGATGGCTCGAGGTGAGCCGCTCAACGTGGACGACGGGGCGACGAGGAGGCTCGGAACGTCGAGAATGGAGCAAGAGGGAGGCGAAGTGGGGTTATGGGTTTTCTTTTAGGTTTTCGGTTTTGTTGGGGAAAAGAAACAGAGAGGGAGAGAGATAGAAACGGGGGGGGGGGGGTTAATAACGGGGAAAGAGAGAGAGTGGGGGTTTTGGTTATTAAAATAATAATTAAATATTAATTAAAGGGTATTTAGAGATAGTGGGGATGTGGTTACCAGAATGTGGGAAGAGTGGAGAAAAGTGGAGAAATTGTATACGGGTGAGCGTATGGGTTTGTGGGTTTGGGTTAGAGTCCAATAGGAGATGAGATTGGGTTTGGGCTAAAATCCAATAAGAGATGAGTTACTCTTTGGACTTCAAATGAATATAATATAAATTCAATAATAATTGTGGGCTTCAAACCAAAAAGGGGAGAGACAAGATTTGTAGTTTGGAATATAAATTTGGGTTTCAATAGGAGATTCAAAGGATTTTAATGCATGGAAAAGAATCTATATGGAAATCTGAAATACAACAATACATGAAGAAAGAAAAGAAATGAAAATCCGTATAATCGGAAACAGGGGTTACATCGGGCACGGATCTTAAAGCTCCCAGGGATAAAACAGTAATTTCAGCAGACACAGGCCTGACAAGATAAGCTGGGCCGTTCTCAAGCCCGGCAAACTGATCCAGCCTGCGATAGGGACTGTACAATAGCCCTACCACAAAGGAGTCCAGATTTGTCGAACCCAGTTGAAATTCCCTTATTCTAGGGGGTAACCGACTCTATCCTATCCATACACAAGGGAGGATCTGAAAACTCTATTTCTTTATCAAGAAAAGAGTCCAGTCCCAATCCCTTCACAAGGATGGCATAACCGACTATATCCTATCACCGGGAAGTAGGGATTCATCCTCATCTCGAAATTGGTTCCAAAGGGGACGATATAAACCCTCTCCTTCCACCGTTGCAAGGTAATCAATTTTTCTATACCAAAAGCTCTTTCATAATCATTCAGATTACTGACAAAAGCGTTGGAGGGTGCGTCGCCGGAATCAACTCCGGTGTCTCGCACTTTTTGCAGGTCACGGCAGTGGCGGGAAACCAGTCAAACGCCGGTGAAGGTATCAGGTTTGACTCATTTGATTTCCTACGAACTCACAAATTCTATCTGTTTGCTCCCACACCGAAAAAAGCAGCAATAGTTTCATATATGACTTTGTAGACGGTTGGTTTTCTTTGTAATGTGACTTGAATGTTTTGTTAGTGGTTGCTTTTACTCATCTCTTCTTCCATAAATTCCATCATGTGCAGAAGTATCGAACATAAGAAATCTTAGTACATCTTTACTGTTATAACTGGAGAATTAAAGTTATGCGATTGTGTGAATTAAAGTGAACAAGAACTCAATACGGTTGTGATACAAGTTTTCTATTTGTTTGTCAAAGATTAGAAAGATCAATGCTGTCATTGTTCAGCCCCATTGCATAATCCTTCTTGTCAATACTATATACATGGAATGTCAATATTATAACATAATCCTTCTTGTCAATACTATATAACTTCAGACGGGTATTTTGAGAAAGTGAGATCCTTATATTTAAGTTGGTTCAATATATTGAACTATTATATGATGATTGCACATCAGTCTTAAACTGATCGCTTTCAGGGGATCAGATCAAGAGACTAATGCAAAAAATAGCAATATGTAAGAGCATCCACTATCATTTGGTATAAACTTAAAAAATGAAAATTGGGAAAAAATCCGTCACTATTGTTGGCTAAAACCCAATTTTATGACCGTAACGTGAACAGTAGATTGTAATATATAGCAGAGTAAAATAGCAAATGCAAAATATAGCTTCGTCTGTTAAAAATTTGGAATTATTTTGAATAAAAAATTCAGATAGATGAAAGAAGATCTTCCTTCTGTAGCGTTGAACGTTCAAAATTTAAAAGACGGAAGAAGATCTTCCGTATCTCAAATTGGCTTTATTTTAAATAAAAATAAAAATAGATGGAATATGTTCCTCGATCTGTCTCATTTTTTTTTTTTTTTAAAATAAAATAAATGAAAGCGACAGAAGATTTAAAAAAAAAAAATAAATGAAAGCTTTTTTAATTTAAAAAAAATAAAAATAAGAATAGACGGAACATGTTCTCCGTCTGTTTTATTTATTTTTTAAAAATAAAATAAAATAAATGAAAGCGACGGAATCTTCCGTCCCTTTCTTTAATTTTTTTTTAAAAAAAATTTATGCTGTGATCAATATATATTCAGTTCTTGTTCATTCTCTCCACGTTTGAGCATGGAGCCCACCATGAAATTAACAAACTTAATCAGAAGCATTATATATTATTAATAATAGAGAAGATACATACATGAAGTCCATCTTTAGATAAACAAAAAAACTAGTAAATGTACCGAAATGGCAGAAAAATTTTAAAAAAACAACTCAGACGGAATCTTCCGTGATCTTCCGGCTGAGTTGTTTTTAAAAAAAAAAAAATCACCCATGTATTTTTTTTTTAAAAAAAAAAACGAAAATCCTCAGACGGATGATCATCGACCGTCTAACCTATTTAAATTATTTTTTTTTTCCAATTTGCGACGAGACGGAAGTAGATCTTCCGTCTATTCAATTTCGGGTATTAAAAAATTGGTTTTTTGGCTAGACGGAGGATGTTATTCCGTCTTTATATTTTACGCATTTTTTTCTCTCCAAATTATAGCTTTAACGATAGTGGCGCAATCCATTCAATTTTAAAAGCCAAATGCCAAATACATAAAATATAGCACGAACGATAGTGGATGCTCTAACGGACCATAAATAGAAGAAGAGCATCTGTAATCGTTGAGACCCAAATTTTGGGTATTTGACATATAGGAAATGAAAATTTGGCCTTGCCATGTAGTTGTTGTAACCCAATTTTTATTTTTTATTTTATTAAAAATGATGGGACGGGAAATGATTTCACGTCCGTCTTTTATTTAAAAAAAATTGTGCGTATGCGTCCCATACTTAAAAAAAAATCGATCGGACGGGAAATGATTTTCCGTCTGATGATTTATTAAAAAATAATTGGGACAAGAAATCATTTCCAGTCCGAAAGGGAAAAAAAATAAAAAATTCAAGCGACGAAAAATGATATTTCGTCCGATCGAACGGACGAAAAATTATCTTCCGTCGACTATTTTTTTTCAAATTTCTATTTTGTCTGCTAAATTTGGCAGATGACTGTTCCTCTAAAACCCAGATTTTGGATTTATAGCCAACGAGTGCAGCACCAAAGAAAATTTTGAGAATTTTGACAAAATAGCCAACGACTACAGTGCTCTAAGAGGGCATTTCAGTAAGCATATTTCTAATAAGTTTATTTTCCCGTGTACTCTATTAACTTAGGTGTTTCTTAAAAAGAGTATAGAAAACTTAATGGACTTACATTTTGGAGCAGAGGGAGACTATGTTAATACCAACTTCAGAAGAATAAATTTATAAATAGTGAATTAGTTTGGCACCTATGTGTTAAACATCCATTTTTAAAAGTGAATATGAGAAAAATCCAGCCGTTCGTATGATACGATCCGAATCTTGGCGTCCAATCAAACGCTCTGACAGCATCCCGATTTATAAACCCCCTTCTTCTCCCTCCTCTCGCTCGCTTCAATCCACCGAAATCCGGTCGCCGAAACCCCTAATCTCCGGCGCCGTAGAAATAATTTCGAGGGTTCAGATCGTACAGAGATTCGACGAGGTCCAGGTACTGATCTTTCTACCACCGAGTTCTTGATTTGTTTGTTTTTCGGGTTTTCAATTTGTAGATGCGCACGACTTGTTTGATGAAATGCCACTGAATTTTTTCTTAATTTTTTAAAATTTTATATTTGTGAAATTATAGTATGATTGATATCTATTGTATAGTTCATAGCCTGATTTGTATCTATAAGATGAAATTTACAGAAGAATCAGAAGTTTCTGATAAAATTTTTTACATGTATGCGCAGGACCTGAACAAGAAACAACTTCAAGGTAGGGAGAGAAGGTTGTATAAATGGGGAAAGGTGGGCCGAACTTAAAGATCACAATCATCCATCCCGATCTTGGAATTGGTTTGTCTCTTCTTTGATCTTATTGTTGATTTAGTATCTGTTGTTTTCGCGCACACGGAAGTCAGTAATGTTATGATTTACTGTTGATGTAAGCACTAGATTATATACATGGTAAACAGAACAGAATGATCTATGTGTTATTAACAGTATACTTGATTAACTTGACAATGGAGATATAACTTGTGGATGACTATATTGGGAAACAATCGCTAGATGGAAAACAGCGTAACTAATGTGAGAATATAGATTGTACCCGATAGAACACAATGCAAACACAAACACAAACATAATTTTTTTGGGTGGTTTCTCGTTGTGTACATCCTACTTGGGCTGTCGTCTAATTGGTAGTTAACTTCTGCATTGTTTTGAAATGACTATGCCCATATATATAAATTATTGGTATTTATATGTAGGTGGAGCAGAAAGATTGATTGTGGATGCAGCAGTTGAACTTGCAGCACATGGTCACAAGGTTCATGTTTTCACATCGCATCATGACAGAAATCGTTGCTTTGAGGAGACTGTTTCTGGTTAGTATGTTGTATGTTCTTGCGTTTCTGTAAAATCTATTTTCTTTTTCTGTATTTTTAGTCTGTTATAGAAAAAGCCAGTTGGATTTCTCAATAAGACTGCATGTATGATATCAGTCTAAACTGGAACAGCCATTAGCTGCCTTGTTTAGGTTGAACTTCGGAAAATTGTAAAGGGATAAAGTTGAAGTTGGTCTTAGTGTTATTGAATTTTCCGTAGTATAATTTTGCCAACTGTTACGCGGGAGGTATCTTTGAATTGTTATAAGGAGAGTTTTATTTCATATGCAGTTTATTTTAAATATTTGAAAATTTTATCTTAACTTAGTAAACATTCCGTTAATTTTCTGAATTAACCAAATCTTAGATAAAAACCATCTATTTCATGATCATTTTATAAGTCAAATATTGTAGATTATGTTCCTAAAAAGCTAAGCGTGTTGTTAATCTATGCTACCCTGTGTCTCCTCCTTTTAGGTGAGTTAGCTTTTCATCTGCTTTTTATTGTATTTTCCATGAAAGGTGCATTGTTTTGATTGTTTATTATATTGTTTATTATATTGTTCAGGTACTTTCCCAGTTACAGTGTATGGTGGTTTCCTGCCTCGCCATATCTTCTATCGTTTCCATGCCGTGTGTGCATATCTTCGATGTATCTTTGTTGCACTGTGTGTGCTTATCTTGTGGCCATCATTTGACATTGTCCTGACAGATTAGGTCTCTGTTATCATTCCGATCATGAAAATTAAAAGGTCGACAAAGGTAATTTCACAAGCTAGTTCTTTATTTAAAGGAAATGTTATACAAGCAAAATTCACTGTGTTGGTGAATTGTTTTGTCTCGTTTCAATACTGAATAAAAGATGACTAAATGCATGAAAATATTCAGTTGATATTTTCATCCTCGTCACTATTTTGTTTTCTTTATCTAAAAGTGCGGATAGTGGAAACAAAAGGATAAAACAGTTTTCCCATTGCTTGTGTTTTTAATTTTTTTTTAAAAATGCTTTGTTGTTGTTTATTTTTTGTGTGCAGCCAACTCTGCTATATTTTATGATTATTGCAACTAAAGTCAGACATAAGTTTCATCTAGTTACAGAGATGTTTTTGACATACAGGAGTATGTTAATTGTTTCTATTTTTCCAGATAATATTCTACTGCCATTTTCCTGATTTGTTGCTTGCACAACATACAACTTTACTCAGGAGAGTGTACCGCAAACCAATTGACATGCTCGAAGAGTCAACTACTGGTTTGTTTAACCTTCACTTCATCCTTTTGAAAAATATTAAGTTGAGGGCTCATCTTTTTGTTGGTCTTTTTTATCTGATGTTGTACTCGGATGATTAATTATATTTAACAGGC
Source organism: Hemerocallis citrina (assembly GCA_017893485.1). Taxonomy (NCBI): domain Eukaryota; kingdom Viridiplantae; phylum Streptophyta; class Magnoliopsida; order Asparagales; family Asphodelaceae; genus Hemerocallis; species Hemerocallis citrina. The sequence continues at coordinate 24,253,362 of CM030363.1, forward strand.
ATGGCAGATTTGATACTCATTAACAGCAAATTTACTGCATCTACATTTGTGAAGACATTCTCAACACTTCATTCCCGAGGAGTTCAGCCTGCTGTTCTCTATCCTGCAGTCAATGTTGACCAGTTTGATGGAACTTGTTCGTATAAGTAAGTTTGTTCCTTCCATTATCTCCTATTATCTTGTAGGGAGTCTGGTTTTAAATACACAGAAATATATTTTCTGATATAACAGATTTTTCTTCAGTACTGAGACTTATTACTGGTGCTGCCTTGTTTAGGTTGAACTTTCTTTCTATTAATCGGTTTGAAAGAAAAAAGAACCTGCAGCTAGCAATTTCAGCGTTTGCAATGCTTCATTCCTTAGAAGCCAAGCATCCTGGCTACAAATTATCTGAAGCTACGTTAATAGTTGCAGGTAACTATTTTAGTATTTTAACGTATTATATCTTTAAATTAGCTACTTCTCTCATCCATTTTTGTTGCTATAAAGCCAAAAACGCCATATCTATGAAAATTAATTTTGCTGTGAAGATTTTCAAAATGAACAATGTAATTACACTACAAATAATGTACTAAGGGGGTGTTTGGTAGATTGCAAGTTGAAATTGCATTTGCAAGTGTAAATTCAAACTTTTGGACCCAATTACTAAAATATCCCCTACTTTTCATCATAACCTCCATTTTGTACATTTCAATGACCATTTCCCTCCAAAACATAGAGTATATTTGGGTAATTTATAAGTCCATTAGTTTTGGAGGGAAATTTGAAATTCCCATGTGCAAGTGCAATTGCAATTTGCACTTGCAAGCAACCAAGCCCCCTATAATTAGGTGTTGTTCTGGGAGGGGCATGCGTGGTGTGATAAATTCTGGTGGGTGGGTATCATTAGTCACTCTCTCAGCAACCAAATTTGTAGTACAATAATCATATTCCTATAATAACCAGTATCTAAATTGGATTTTGTTATGACAAAGAGGTTGTAGATACATGATTTATCTTCTTACATGGCCTTCATGTAATGGAGTTACGGAGGTGTGTAATAGAAAAATCTTTCAGAAATTACAGGACCCGTGACTATCAGTACACATCCTATCAAGTTTAAGATTCTTATTTCCATCACTACTTTTACTTATTTTGCCCCTTCCCCTCCCCCCCCCCAAGAGAATAGAAAAAAAAATGATTGAGTTTCTCTCTCTAGATTTTCTAGAGAGAGAAGATCCCCAAAACCCAAAAAAAGAAAAGAGAGAAAAGGGTCAGTCGGCGTGCCCCCCCCCCCCCCCCCACACACACACACGCGCGCGCGCGCTCGCGGTGCATATGTGAGCTCGTCGAAATCTCCGACTTGGTGTTTAGATGTGGGTTTTCTTGTGGTGGATAGATGCGGGTGGCATGACAGAGATGGTCGACGGCAAGGTGGCTGACGTCGAGGGCGGGGCTGCATCACCGGGAGCGACGGAGGTTGCACGTCAGTGGGAGTGGAGGCCGTTGGTGAGAAATGTCGACATCATGGATGGTCAACACGTCGGGGCTGTTGTTGAGGGGCAGGATCTCGGGTGTTGGCATCTAGGGTCGGAGCTACCTCGGTGGGAATGTTCGTTGGCAGCATCGGTAGCGTAGGAGCTGCTGTTGAGGGCCGAATTCGACATCATTAGAGGATGGCGTCACGGTGTTGGCTTGGCGGATGAGAACGATGGCAACGTCGTCGGGAGGAGGGGAGGGGTGTCAGCAGGGGACGAAGACTGTGTTGTTGCAACGGTGCAGTTTTGGAAAGATGAAGGGAGATTTTGGGAAGAATTTGAATTAGGGTTTTGAAATTCAAAATAGATTTGGGGGTGTGGAGGGGGAGAATGTTGAATTTTGAATTTCAAATTAGAGATTTGAAATTCAAAATAGCTTTGGGGGGTGTGGAGGGGAGAATTTTGAATTTCAAATTAGAGTTTTGAAATTCAAAATAGCTTTTGTTGGGGGGGGGGGGGGTGGAGGGGGAGATTTTGTCAAATTTTGAATTTCATATTAGATTTTTGAAACTCAAATCATATTTGGGGAATGTGGGAGGAAACGTTGATGAAGTTTGAATTTCAAAATTAGATTTTTTGAAATTCAAATTAGATGGGCCTGATTGTGGGCTTTTGATGGGGCTCTTGTTTGTATTTAAGGATTCATTTTGAATTTTCGTAAATAGATCTTTATTGAGTGATCATTGGTGATAGTGCTATTTATCACCGAGGCAGTGTATGATTTTGTCGGCATCGTTAGGGTTGATGTGCGAGTCGTCGATTTGGCGGTGGATGTTCAAGTTGTGACTTGTTGTGGTAGATGTGCAAGTCATCGCTGATCTGATTGATGCGCGAGTCGTTGCTAGTTTGGGAGGTTGAGCAAGTTGATGCTGTGGCGGGAAAGGTGTGAGCTGTTGTAGGTCTGGTGATGGCCAAGCTGTTACATAGATGGTGTTCGAGCTAGTCATCATCGACGTTACGAACGGAAAAACTGCCACCGTAGCGGTGAATGAGCTTGTCGTTCCAGATTAGAGAAAAGACAAGTCGTCAGTAGATGGGTGGAGTGGCAAGTCGTTTCTGGTGTGTTGTACTGACAATGTGTCACCGAATGATGTTCGGAAAGTCGTCGCTAGAGTGGTGTTCGAGTTAGTCGTCACTAGAAGGTGAAATGGCAAGACGGCACTATGATTGGTGTTCGATGAGTCGTCACCTGATTGATTAAAAGAAAATTAGATGCGCCGCATCTTATAGGTGGGAGAACATGTTGTAGGTGTTTTCGTCTACAAGTATACTTGGAAAGGGACAAGTTAATTTTGTATGCTTAGTTGTGTAATAGTTTTCCGTTCCATTTAGGAACAGTTAGATGTAATGTATAAGTAGTACTTTGTTTCGTTAATTCTTTATTAATGAAGCGGTGACGCAGTTACCTTTTTTTCTCAAAAACATTAGCCATGGAATGGAACTAAATGGAAAGTGGGAATTATTTGAATTGTTGGGTATGTTTAGAAACTGACATGGAATGAGCAGTGGATGCATACCAAAACATTAAAATATTAGAAATGAGTGCATTCGTAAGAAATTAGATGTGATGTTAGGGAAAACAAATCGAGATGGTCTGTTTCATCATGTGCAATGGAGACCACTAATGGCTTCAACAAGCAAAGGTCTTGGACCCATAGATCTAAACAAACTTTGGATTGAGGTTGTTTGGAAACATATGGTAGGTGTTATTTTGATGGGATTTTTACAATTTGGCTCCTCATTGGACGAATATTTGCAATATAGTCCCAATTTCTAACTCTAGTATATTTTTTCTTATTATAGTACATCTGTTTTTAGTTAACCTCTGAAGTCACGTCAAGCTACCTCTTTTGCTCCTCTGAACAAGTCGTTTAGGAAAAAAAGAAAAAAAAAGAAAAAGAAATCAAAAGTAGATGGTGGAGTTGGTGGAGGGCAGAGAGGGTTTCATAATCGGGGAAGGGGGAGGTGGTGGTGGTGGGTAGTGATGTTGAGGTTGGCATTGAAGGCGGTGCACGTCTGGGAGAGGAGGGGATGAGAATGGAAAAAAGAGGGAGATGAGGGAGGAGAAGAGAATGTTGGTGGAGAATGAGTCGGTAATTTTGTTGAACAAGTGGCAGACATCTGAGTGGATGTTGGATTTAAGGAGGAAGGTGTGAAGTTGGTGGGTGAGCAGATGGGAGTGAGGAGGTGGTGGTTGTGATTGCTGAGGGATATTGTTTTTTGAAATAAAAGGTGACCACGTCACCGCCTCATGAATGATAAGTTAATGAAACCAAGTACAACATAACTGTCGAGTTTAATCGAACAACTCTTGATTTAACCCGCATACAAAATATAGAAGCATACTGGAATACAACCACACAAAAGTACATGAAGATAATTCGTCCAAAATACATCCGCAATCCACTCCCTCCTGACCACACCAACTACTCCCTACGAAGCCTCTTCTTCACTCCCGCTTGACCTGCCCAAGCATGAATGAAGCAAAAAAAATTATGCATCCACATTGGAAATCTGTTGTTAATATTACGGAAACATGAATCATTTCGGTCTAGCCACAGTCCCCACATGGTCGCAGCAACAATAATATCCCATGCTAATCTATTATCTTTTCGAGCTAGACACCACACCCCTTCGTACCAGATCTCTATTGTAGAGCTCGGGATTTCCAAAAAACCAAAACCTAGACAAACAACCTCCCATGCCAACCTAGCCTTAGGGCACATAAATAAGATATTATTAGTGTCTTCATCGTCTGCCAAGCATCTCGAACACTTCGGATCCACCGGTATGTTGCGCTTGTTTAAATTCTTCTTGGACAAAATAGCGTCGTTCACCACTAACCAAAGGAAAGTCTTCACTTTCGAAGCTGCCTTAGTTCTCCAAATCGAGTTTGCCTCCCTGCTTCTTAATTCTTATTCACCCATCATTTAGTCAACCATACATCAATTTCACCGTGAACGTGTACTCTAAGTTCCACCTCCGCACGTCATCTGTCACTCCCACACGCTGACCTTCCTCTGTAACAAGCAACTTCAACTGCTCGAGTTGTTCCGTGTAGGCTAGGGAAGGAAGATGCTTAAATTTGATCTTAACTCTTCTATTGTTCCATACATCAGCCACCAGAGTATCCAAACTTCCAACTTCCTTAGCAACATCTGGAAAAAGCGCTTGTAGAGTATTGTTCCTGCACCATATATCCTTCCAGAATCTAGTTTCCTTTCCGTTACCCACCTCGCATCTCGTATTGACGTGAAAGGAGTCACCCACTTTCGCAATCCCTTTCCATAAGGAGGTCTTACCATGTTTACTTCTACCCCTGAATCTGAATCTTTTCCGCTTCTGGTATAACCAAAAGGAGTTGTACCACCAGAACTTGCGTTTCTTATGTCTTTGTCCACCACCATTTGCACATAGTGCCCTATTCATGTCTTTGAGGTCCAGGATTCCTAGCCCTCCAAACTCTCTTCTCTTGCAAACTCTTCCCCAGTTGACTAGGTGAAAACCTTTATCCATCTCATTGGCTCCTTTCCACAAGAATCTTCTTCTACATCTATCTGTTTTGCGGATCACCCATTTCGGAAGTTCATAAATAGACATGAGGTATGTAGGTAAACTACTCAGAACCGAATTGATTAGCGTGATCCTTCCTCCTAGCGACAGGTAACGACCTTTCTAACCGGCCAATATCTTTTCAACTTTTTCCACTAACACCATCCGATCCTCCCGATGCGGGTGTCTAGATCTGATGGGAGTACCCAGATACTTCAGTGGAAATTGTCCAATCTCACATCCTAAGTAGTTCTTGATATCCTCAATTTGGATGGACAACTGCTCTCCAAAAGCAATCGCGCGGCTTTTATGAAAGTTAACTCGTAATCCGCCCATGATTCAAAACATCTAATAACCACCCCTAATGCCACAATTTCCTCTTCCTTAGCCGCTCCGAACATTAAGGTATCATCGGCGTATTGTAAAATAGACACCGTGTCAGGAACACCTTTGATGTCCAGCCTCCTGATGATGTTAGCTTCTTTTCCTATCCTGGTCATTTCTGCAAGTCCATCCGCAATCAGAGTAAAGAGAAGAGGGGAAAGAAGTTCACCTTGTCTCAGGCCTCTACTGTAATACCCTAAACTTTCATTTCAATAAAAATATTTTTTTTTCACTTGTTGTGCACGTGCAAATTTCATGTGTATGCTATTTATTTATTTTTATATGAAATTTCATTGTTGTATGAACAATTATTTTCCTTTATTTTTTTTCTAAAAGCCTAATTTCAAAGCCTAAAACACTAATTAATTGTTTTAGCCCACTTTAATTAATTATTAATTTGGTTGTCTTGGCCCACGAGCCTAAGCCCACTATTTATGAAGCCCACCAATTTAATTAATCAATTAAATGGCCACACTTGTCATGTAGAGACAAAATGTGAACAATTTGATTAATTAAAATTGTACAAACTTCTACATTGGGGACTAGGTGGCACGTGCATGCACGTAGTGTGCAATGCACACTCTTTTGGTGGCCGGATATGGGCAAGGAGACGATGGGGAGTGTGGGTGAGTGTGCATGGGTAGTTACTTGGTGTGTGGATAGTTGCTACAACTTCCTCTCCTATTCTAGCCCTCCATCTTATAACTATCCAACAAATCCTAGCCCTCCAATCTACCTTAAAATTAGTACAAATACCCCTCCTACCTACTTGTATTATACACTAGTAATCTATTGGAAGAAGAGAACAATTATATAGGAGATATATATTAGTGTGAATTGAGTGTGAGTGTTCCCTTGGAGGCCGGCCTTTCATCATCCCCAGTTGGAGCTTTCGGTTTTGGCAAGGAGACAAGAAGTGGAGGCTTTTGCATCGCAATCTAGGAGGAGAAGGCACTCTCTCGCATTCTAGGAGGCTCTAGGAAATTTTTTCTATTTGGCTTTTCTTTAAAAGGTGGGTGTTTCTCATGACTTCTAGAGTAGAACTCATGCTAGGGAATGATAATTGAATTATTATTATTAACTACTAGTTGAAATGAAATACATGCTTGTCTAATTAGAAGCAAATTTTTAATTAGTAAATGTGTGTTGATTGATTACTAGATTTATTAACTATGAGTAAAAGTGTATGTTTCTCATTGTTATAAACATAAGAATGTATGTTAGTTATGGTTAAATTGCAATTATGAGAAATTTACTAGTAAGAAATTTCAGTTTTTCAGTTATCTATGCATTGAATTATTGATTGTGATGAATTATGAAAGATGTGAATACATGAATACTATGCCTTTGAAATATGAATTGTGATTAGTCATGAAAAGATCTTATGAGCATGACATTGTAATTATGAGTTGAAATTGAGAATTAGGGTATAGCCAAGCCTTATACTTGCAATGAAAGAATTGTGAAATGATATTTTGAAATGAGAAGACCAAGGTTGGGTCATGTGAAATTAAATGAATAAGACCGGTATAGTGGAAGTGCTACATTCTAAGAGATTGATTTTATTCGTGATTCAATTAAACTAAGGATTAGATACATAGTGAAGATGTGATGAAAGTAAGAAAAATATTGAGTATGAAAGCCATTGGATTGGCGGCATGAGAGTATTCACAGGATGTCCCATGATGAGTCATGATAGAGCATGGATACTGCTGCAGAGTACCGTCCCGGTGGCGATGCTCGTGGGGTGTTTGACGACTGCGGGTGGTGTCATGTCTATGGTAGGAGTTGAATTGCCATAGGATGCCTGCATGATGGCTCATGTGTCAGTGCGTTGGGATTCGCTCCAGGACGCCTAGACATGAGTTCGTAGGTCAGAAAACATCTAGGATACTTACCGTAGTTACAGTAGTAGATTAAGTCATGGCGAGGGATTGAGCCCTACAAGTGAAGAACGATTAAGGGCTTGCCCTCGGACATATGTAGTATGGGCTGCATAGACTCTGAACAAGTGTGCATTAGTGTCATATAATACAAATAATTGCATTAAGGACTAAGTGCACATTCACAACACGACATCAATAGGATAGTCCCTTTAGTTCTGTTTGTGACAAGTTTGTGGTTTGTTAAGAAATGAGAATCGTTATATTGTTTTCGGCATAGAGAGGATGGCCGTGTATAATATTTCGTCAGTTGAATAAACTGACGCGTCCACAATTTTATATGCAGGGCAAAGATGCTTGATAATTGAAGTATACATGCTGTGCAGAATTGATTTAATTATTATTTCATGTAATTTATTGTAATATTGCTTCCGCTGGATAATGTACAAGTGTAAATGTAACTCTAATGAAAGAAAAGTTTGTATTTCCTTGTAAAATTGTACGAAAGAAGTGTAAAGATCCTGTGAAACTCGAATTCAGTTGTATTTTGGAATTCGGGGTGTTACATCTACGGCATTGGATTTCATGGCCCGCCTTGCCATTGAGTAGGATAAATGATTTCCCTCCTTTGACGCACACTTGTATCCACCATCTCCATTTTGGTCCGAAACCTTTGAGCTTAAAAGCTTCTTCGACACTCTCCCACTCTATCGAATCATAGGCTTTTTCAAAGTCTAGTTTAAGTAAGAAACCATCTGCTTTTCCATTACAGCCACGGAAGACGATCTCGTGAGCTAATGCAATGTTATCCATCCGCTTTGAGACTCTCCCACCACATCAGAAAGGAGGAATATGGTTTGGGAAGGGAAATAAGGAAGGGGTTAGGGTTTCGTGGGAGGTGGCGGATGGGGAAAGCAGGGAGAGGAAGGAGGTTGGTGGTTGGGATTCTTGGGAATGGAGAGGGTGGATGGTGGGGAATGAAGGAGGTGGAGGCTGGAGTGCTCGTGGTGGAGAAGGCATGATGTGAGGGGAGTAGGGTTTGTTTTGGAGATGGGTTTAATTGAATAGAGGGAGATGAGTTGGAGAGAAACAAAGAAGGGGGATAGATGATTGATAGAAAGCATGCTTTTAGAGGAGACTCAAAGGTTCTAGTATTTCAAGACCCATCTAACCTTTGGATCTCCTCAAAATGTGCTCCCTATCATCTAACCTGAGAGAATATTAGGAATATCCTGCTAATGGTTAGCTTTTTAATCTTTGTTTGTTGACCCTGAAAGAAGAGGAATTAAGGGGTCAAATATCGGTGAAATCACAATAAGTGTGGGGACTACATTGCATTTACCATAATTTTGGGTGCGACGCACTCAAATATACATTTACTGAGGGACCAAATTGGTAGAACCCTAATTTGATTAAGGAGATGAGCCATAACAAAGTTGAATAGGGAAAAAGGATTAATGGTCAAACTAAGGACTTAAGGAGAAAGATTTAATTAAAGGAAACTTTTTTCATGACCATATTTCTATATACACAAATGAAGTTCATAAGTTCCTAATATTCAATAACTATTTCACTCATTTTTATACATATTAGATCATCTTGTTTTATTCTGTAGGTGGCTTTGATAAACGTCTGAAGGAAAATGTTGAGTACCTAGAGGAACTTAAAGGGTTGGCTGAACTTGAAGGAGTCTCAGATCGAGTTCATTTCATTACATCCTGCTCAACAGCAGAAAGAAATGCATTACTCTCCGAATGTCTTTGCGTGATATATACTCCTCAGGTTCACCCATCTTCACTAATTAAAGTTATTACAATTGCCTGTATGAAATTTTGCATAAAACTTCCTTAACTTCATATCCGAGTGTTCAGTGTCTTTTGTTTATTCTTAATAGGATGAACACTTTGGCATTGTTCCCATAGAGGCAATGGCAGCACAGAAACCTGTGATTGCTTGCAACAGTGGAGGCCCAGTGGAGACTATCAAACACAAGGTTACAGGGTTTCTCTGTGATCCGACTCCTATAGAGTTCTCAGAGTCCATGCTCAAACTTGTGATTGACCCTGAGATGGCAGTAAAGATGGGTAAAGAGGCACGCTGCCATGTTACTTCAAAATTCTCTACCAAGACATTTGGCGAACAGTTGAATCGGTATGTTATTGATGCTTACCATCAGCGTGTTGAGTAAAATAACTGCAAACTGGGCACCATTTCCTGCTGGACCGGACGGGTATTTTCCTAAATTTGGTTTTCTTCAAGTTGGGATTTGCACATAGATGTAGGAGTTTGTTTCTTTGTGCTGATCTAGGTGCTATAATATGCCAAACAATTTTTTTTTTATACCAATTTATGGTTGATACAGTGTTAAGACTGATTTATGATTGGTAGAAGTTTATATCCCAGTATCAGTCACTGCTCTTCTGGTTAGTTAATTGCATTCTAATTTAGTCGTATTACATTTATATGTATTACTTAGCTACTTATTGTTGTATTATGTAATGTGGTGGTACTAAATGGATTATAACCTATATAGTAATATAGATTATTCACCTATATCTAATATCTCTATATTTGACTTCGTAGTTATTCGCCATTCAGATAATTGCAGGTTCTTTATCACTTATCTGAAGGCTAGATATTAGCTATATATTTGTCCAATTATACTTACCTATTATTTGTATCCATTTACATCCCCACCTGTTTGCAATATGAAAATTGTATCATCTTTCTTATTGATTACAATTTAACTAGATACAATGTCTAGTGTATATACAAGATACATAAGCACGTGTTTCACCCGGAATATAACAACTAAAACAACTATAACAATATATTTAATACTCCTCAAGTTGGAGCATATATATCATAGATGCCCAACTTATTATTGATGAACTGTATTCTGGCTCTGGCATTGAGCTTTGTGAGAGCATCGGCTAGTTGGTGATCAATGCTAATATGTGTAGACATTATCTGTTGAGGCTCATACGGAATGCCACTAATTTTGTTGCGAACCACATGACAGTCAACTTCAATATGCTTGGTTCGTTTATGAAACACATCATTAGTAGCTATATGTATGGCGGACTGGCTGTCACTATACAGATGCATCAACTCATGTTAGATAACCCTCAACTCACTAAGCAAATGCTTGACCCAAGTCATCCCACACTTGACATTAGCCATTGCACAATACTCATATTCCGCACTCGAATCAGAGACCACATTCAGTTTCCTGCTCCTCCAAGAAACTAAGTTTTCCCCGACAAACACAATATCCTATGGTTGATCTCCTAGGGGTCGGACAACCAGCCCAATTTTTTGGATAAAAACAACCAGCTCAATTGGCATCTGAGAAGTCGACAATTAGACAATGTCCACCATCAGTATACATCAATTATCTGGAGAACTCTTCAAGTATTGAAGAATTCTCATAACTGCATCCCAATGACTTGAACAAGGTGAAGCCATGAATTGAATCAGTATACTCACTGAGTATGCAATATTTGGACGAATAATTGTGAGATAATTCAATTTTCCGACAAGTCTTATGTATCTTCCTAGATCTTCCAATAGGTCTCTTTGATATGGCAATAGCTTAGATTTGGGTCCATCGGAGTATGTGATAGCTTGCACCCTAACATACCGCTCTCACTAAGTATGGCCAACACATACTTTGTCTATGATAAGGAAATTCCATCCTTGGATCGAACTACCTCGATCCCTAAAAAATACTTCAATTGCTCGAGATCGTTAGTTTGTTGAATATACAACTTCAAATCTTGAATGTCATTCTGATCACCACTTGTAATCTTGGATTCTCTCCGCTTGTTAATTTTAAACTTTTTATTTTTCAGTATTCTTCTGTAAAGAAATCTCAGCTTTCCAAAATGCTCGCCTCGCCTCATGTTTTTCTTCTTCCTCATGTTTTTCAGAATTCTCTGCCCAAATTTGTAGCAGAGAGAGAGATTTTGAAACATTTGAATCCCTATATAATTGGAGTATCTATACTTGATGTCATTCGTATTAGTCAGCCAATAAATATGTCAACAAAAAGTTTGTGGCTAGTTCCATACTTCCATTGTTATTTAGGAACTGTCGAAAATAAATTTGACGTCGACAGTTAAACTGATTATCGATGAGGATTGATTAGCCTACTGATAGTAGTACAAAAACAATCGAGAAGGGATAATTACTGGAAAGGAATAATAGCTAAAAAAAATCATTTACTAGCATGCAGTTCTTCAAATTCTCCTCGATCATCAGAAGTTGATAGGGTTTTCAATCGTTCCCAATCAATGATTCCTCTTAACGGATTGATTGCACCGAATATTTGGTGTCTTGCATTTTCAAAAGTTAATTTTAAGAATCACACAATATTTCAGGTCATAAAAAACACACCAATATTGTTTGTACTACTTACAGTTTCAAAATTCAAATCAAGATATCTGCTACATTAACTCGAAAGTCACAAAAAAGCAAACCATATAAGAAAAACTTTCCAAGTAAATTCCCTTTCCTTTTGCTGAGGATGATAGCTAAGATGCCGCTGTTCTGATAGGAATCAAACACACGGTCGCTAGTTTTAAAATAGAACGAATAGAAAGATCCCAGATAGAATAATCAATACAACAATAGTGCTACGCACGAGCTTCAAGGCACCACGGGTGCACCTGGTGCAGGTGGTGATGAACATACCTAGCACCGAAAGTGCGCTCCAAACATGTGCAATCATCATCAGTTTTGGATTGATTGTTCCCAGGCGTCCGATTGTCAATGAAAAATTGCAATAGTGACAAAGATAGGCTAACGCCAAAAGACAGTACTCGATGTCTGCTATGCCTTTGACATCTTTGTCAGAATACTTGGTTTCGTCCTTCAACTTATCCTACATGAAAAATTGTGATACAAAATGGGTTTAAACTTTTCGTTACATTTGGAAGGAAGTAACGATGAACTACTTTTTGAATAGTAGTAAGATTCAAGAACTAACCTCAGAGTCTTGCGAAATTTGAACTGTTACATAGTCATTAGAACCGTTTGCGGTGCTGTGGGATAACAGTGCCTGTCCTAGGTCTGACCAAAACAAAAACAAAAAACAATCCAAGAGAAGAAAGTTCAATTTTCGATGATCAAAAGAAGAAGACCGGGTGGTGAAAGAACACAATTATAATGCAATACAGTATAACACTACTCTAAATCGAACAACAATTGAAAAGGATTGTACCAGCATCATCATCCTTCTTCAAAGCACAGAATAAATCTACTGGTTCATGTTGATGATTGGAATCCATGGAAAATAACCCTGATCTCAGACTCAAACTCAATTGCACAAGAAAGATGTAACTAAGGTTTTTTTTATAGACTAGTAATCATAGTACTCACTTTCATAGTTAGCAACTTGTTTTAAATTTAATGCTCTAAGAATTTTTCAAAAACTGTTTCTCTCTCTAGGAATTTGAGATGTTCCTCGAATGTGGGGTGGAGCACTTGAGAGTCAGTTATCGAGGATGTTCCTCGAGGAATTTGAGATGATCTGGGGAAGATATTTCTGCTCACGGATATTTTTCTGCTCCCCTAGCATCGTTCTGAGGACAGAACGATTCTAAGGAGGGAGTGGTGTAATACCCCGCAAAAATAGCATATGGCTATTTTGCATCGTAATCTGTGTGCAATTGAGAATTGCACGCGATTGTGTATTTTTCTAATAACAATTGATTGTTATTGAGAAATATAAGATTTATTGTCTACTTTATTTTATAATTTTGAAAGATTATTACGAGGTAGTTTTAATGTATTTTTGTATTGTTGGTATTGTTAGAGAAAGAATTTGGGGCTTATTTGAAATACATTGGGACTTGGGGGCTGATATGAAATTTTCCCTTACATTATTTATTTATCTATTTATTTATTCATTCTTCCTTTTACAAAAACCCCGACCCACCTTCTCCTTCCTTCTCATTTTCTTTCCTTCTCCCGTTCCTTTCCCAACCGAAAGAAAAGAAGCCATCGGAACCCACCCTCAGCCGATGCTTTCCCCACCCAAAATCCACCCCATCTCTTCATCGTTTTCAAATTAAATCAAGGGATAGACTAAGTGAAGGGTCCTCTACCTCGTGGTGGCATCGGATTTTCGAAAGGATTTCGGAAAGGTATACCCTAGTTATTTTGTTTGTATAAAATTAAGCGTTGTTAATTTCTTTTGAGTAAAAATATTATGGTAAGGAGATTTGGAGATGTTAGGAGTAGTAGAGGCGAGAGATTAGCAAGTTATTAGAGAATTTGTAAGTTGTTAATAAACTAGGGTTTTGGGTTTGTAAAAGAGAACTACATGTGTGTGAATTAGTTCTCGTATAGTAGTGGGAAGTATAGTTGGGCCACTAGAAAATTTAGGAGTGGTTCTAAAAATTATTTAGGGGATAAAAAAATTCCATAGGCACTAGATTAGTACGTGCATCGCACGTGTGTATCCCAGGCGTTCAATAAACGCTTGTGTGATATTTGGAATAGTGTTATTAGCTTTTGTGATTGGTTTGGATGATTTGAGTTTTACAAATTTGGACCAACTATACTTCCCACTACTATACGAGAACTAATTCACACACATGTAGTTCTCTTTTACAAACCCAAAACCCTAGTTTATTAACAACTTACAAATTCTCTAAGCCATTTTCTGTGTGAAATTGAGAATTGCACACACAAAAAAAATAAATAAATAAATAAATAAAGGGATAGACTAAGTGAAGGGTTGCCCATCACAGATTACGATGCAAAATAGCCATATGCTATTTTTGCAGGGTATTACACTTTCTCAGGCAATTTCTCACCAAACAACTATCTTGCTCCCCTACCCACCGAAAAATCCCACTCCAAGAGAGAGCCGTGGAGAGGATACCTTCACCTCTCTCACGCTCTTGCTCTCTCAGGCGATTTCTCACCATACAGACACACGCTGTAAGAGGCAGTGACCTAAGATGGAGGAAGCTCAATAGCATGATAGTAGACGCTGTAGGGACTGCACCGGCGATATCGTTGGACTCCCCCAAAATTGAGACAAGAGAGCGCACAGCATGGAGGGACCCCATCTTCGGGCCCAAGCTCCACAATCGTGCACTACAATACATCGCTGCCCTCCCCCACCAACACACTGTAAAACACAAAATCCCCTAATCCCAACCTAATCCCCCTCGACACCCCATCCTCCTGCCCGTTGACGAAGCACGGCGGGGACTGATCGCGAAATGGGGGGTCGACCAAGGGGTGCGGGCTGCTGCGTCAGCAGCCGGCGATGCTGGCATCGACGGAGGGCGGCTGGATCGTCGCGCGCGGCACTTGGCGGCTGGATCGTCACGCGCTGCTCGCCAGGGTGTTCCTGAGCGTGGGAGGAGGTGCTGACTGCGGGTGGCGTCGTCGTCGCCGTAGGGGAAGCACAACGGTGGGGCTGGCGGAGGGCGTCGCCGTCGAACGGGAGGAGATGGAGTCGGGAGATGGGTTTGATGGAGTGCCGAAACCTAATAGGGAGGAGAGCTAGGGGAGGAGGGAGGGGCGGTGGAGGGGCGAGGGGGCGTGGAGGCGGGTGGCGGGGGGCGGCGGCGGCGTCGTTTCCCTAGCTGCCGCCCCACCTATCTCAGATCTAGGGTTTGTTTGTTTGTTTGGTTTTTTTTTTGGTTTGGGGGTTAGTTTCTCTCTCTAAACTTTTCTAGATAGAGAAACTCTTTTTGAAAAGTCCTGTTTCGTTTATAATAATAATAATAATAATAATAATAATAATAATAATGGCGTATAAGCTGTAGAAAAAATGTCGTGTTAAAAACCCGTTCACTACGTCCAACCTGTGCACACCCCTACTCCCTAGCTGTGACACAGTGGATTATTATTTTTATCGTATAAGCTCTTTGTCAGTAAGCAAAATGACTCTACCGATGGAAGGGAAAGATGACATCAGTACATCAGCAGCTGGAGAACATGACGTTAGCCCACGTAGCAGCAGGAGCAGCAGCTAAACAGAGTTGTGGTGATTGTGTTGCAAATTAAGATTACGGAGGTCAGATTCTTGATATGCAACCGTGTTTTGAAGATGAACCATTGAATTATAACCAAGTAAGATTAACTGTGATATCCTATAAGACATAAGGTTGTCTATCGATGTAAGCTATATGCAAGGGAAGGGACCCATTAGACCCAAGAATAGTGTAACTGTGTAAGTCGATAGCCAGTGATTAGATGGGTATGTAGTTTTTGCATTTTTATGGTATATCTATGTAGCACTGGTAACGAGGACTGAGACCCATCAGACACCAATCCCAAACTTTCAAAAATACGAGGTGAGAAACTTAGTGAAGCAGGGACACTTCTATTAGGTAGCCGCATGATCACATCTAACACACGAATCCGACATGTTGCTAGTAATTTTAGTATAGTTTTTCACACTCAATATCCCAAACTCACTAAACTTGCTTAAACAAACCCTATTTATAGTTTATGTCGAACATTTTTTCTTTTTCTTTTGTCAAGAAAATAAGAAAGAGTTTTTTTTTATATATTTTTTTGTGAATATAACTATACTAGTAATTTACACGTGCGATGCACGTTATAATAATTTTTTTTTAAAAATAAAAAATCTGACGTAGAGAGGACTCTAACCTGAAACCTCCTTTATATTAATTATGTACGTGCATTGCACATGTTGGTAGATTTACAAATGACACTATATGTACGTGCATTGCACATATTGATAGATTTACAAATGACACTAAGGCCTTCTTCCATTATAATATTAGAGATATTAGATATTAGAGATTAGAGATTAGCAACTAGTACATGACACAAAAGTTAAAATCTTTTCAGTAAAAGATAGAGAGATAACGATACAAAATTTTAAAGCTAAAATAATTTAAATTTAAGAAAAAGATAAAGATTTATCAAATTAAAGGAATGCAACTAATTTAAATTTAAAACAAGTTGCTAACCATGAAAGTGAGTACTATGATTACTAGTCTATAAAAAAAAAACCTTAGTTACATCTTTCTTGTGCAATTGAGTTTGAGTCTGAGATCAAGGTGATTTTCCATGGATTCCAATCATCGACATAAACCAGTAGATTTATTCTATGCTTTGAGGAAGGATGATTATGCAGATACAATCCTTTTCAATTGTTGTTCGATTTAGAGTGGTGTTATAGTGTCTTGCATTATAATTGTGTTCTTTATCCTTTCGATCTTCTTCTTTTGATCATTGAAAATTGAACTTTCTTCGCTTGGATTGTTTTTTTTTGTTTTTTTTTGTCAGACCTAGGACAGGCACTGTTATCCCACAGCGTCGCAAACGGTTCTAATGATTATGTAACAGTTCAAATTTCGCAAGACTGTGAGGTTAGTTCTTGAATCTTACTATCATTCAAAAAGTTGTTCATCATTACTTCCTTCCAAACGTAACGAAAGTTTAAACCCGTTTTGTATCACAATTTTTCATGTAGGATAAGTTGAAGGACGAAACCAACTATTCTGACAAAGATGTCAAAGGCATTGCAGACATCGAGTACTGTCTTTTGGCGTTAGCCTATCTCTATCACTATTGCAATTTTTCATTGACAATCGGAAGCCTGGGAACGATCAATCCAAAGCTGATGATGATTGCACATGTCTGGAGCACGCTTTTGGTGCTAGGTATGTTCAACGCCACCTGCACCAGGCGCACCCATGGTGCCTTGAAGCTCGTGCACAGCACTATTGCTGTATTGATTATTCTATCTGGGATCTTTCTATTCGTTCTATTTTTAAAACTAGCGACCGTGTGTTTGATTCCTATCAGAACAGCAGCATCTTAGCTATCATCCTCAGCAAAAGGAAAAGGAATTTACTTGGAAAGTTTTTCTTATATGGTTTGCTTTTTTGTGACTTTCAAGTTAATGTAGCAGATATCTTGATTTGAATTTTGAAACTATAAGTAGTACAAACAATATCGGTGCGTGTTTTTTATGACCTGAAATATTGTGTGATTCTTAAACTTAACTTTTGAAAATGCAAGACACCAAATATTTGGTGCAATCGATCCGTTAGAGGAACCATTGAAAACCCTATCAACTTCTGATGATTGAGGAGAATTTGAAGAACTGCATGCTAGTAAATGATTTTTTTAGCTATTATTCCTTTCCAGTAATTATCTCTTTTCGGTTGTTTTTGTACTACTATCAGTAGGCTAATCAGTCCTCATCGATAATCAGTTTAACTGTCGACGTCAAATTTATTTTCGACAGTTCCTAAATTACAATGAAACTAGCCATGAACTTTTTGTTCACATATTTATTGGCTAACTAATACGAATGATATAAAGTATAGATACTCCAATTATATAGGGATTCAAATGTTTCAAAATCTCTCTGTTTGCCACAAATTAGCGCAGAGAATTCTGAAAAACATGAGGACGAAGAAAAACATGAGGTGAGCATTTTGGAAAGCTGAGATATCTTAACAGAAGAATACGGAAAAATAAAAAAGTTTAAAATTATCAAGCGGAGAGAATCCAAGTTTACATGACATTCAAGATTTGAAGTTGAATATTCAACAAAAATTTCAGACTAAGGATTGAAGTATTTCTTAGGGATCGAGGTAACTCGATCTAAGGATGGAATTTTCTAATTACAAAGAAAGTAAGTGTTGGACATACTTACAGAGACAGTAAGCGTTGGACATACTTACTGACAGCGATATGTTAGGGTGCAAGCCATCACACACTCTGATGGACCCAAACTCTAAGCTGTTGTTAGTTCTAGGGAGACATATTGGAAGATCCAAGGAGATACAAGACTTGTAGAAAAATTGAGTTATCTTACAGTTACTTGTCTAGATACTGCATATTGAGTGAGTATAGTAAGTCAATTCATGGATTCATCTTGTTTGAGCCATTGGGATGCAGTTATGAGAATTCTTCGCTACTTGAAGAGTTCTCCAGGCAGAGGATTAATGTATACTGATGGTGGACATTGTAAAAAAACCAGCTTCTCAGATGTCGATTAGGATGGTTTTGTAACGCCCCAAATCCCCATCAACGGACATCCGTGAAACAACCAGAATCTTTGCCTTCAAATGCATCTCAACACGGTAAATAGCACGGAAATTTAAAACATCTTTATTGCCATCAGAGTTATTACACGATAATTTACAAATATCAATTTAACATGGGGAACTGTAACGTCCCCCTTTTTGACTCCAAATTCAATTCTTTCAATTTCTATATCACTTTAAACACAAACTAAGATAGTTATATTTCAAAGAAAAATCGAGCAGAGTTTCCCTTGAAATTTCTGTCCCGAAACACAAAAGCTTACGGAATTCTGCTCTAAATTCCGTAGCTCACATCACAGACAATAATTTCACTAGCTCCCCAAGCCAAAATGAGCAGAATCACACTGGCAATATATATATATATATATGCTCTGGGGGCTAAACTCATAATAGAATATCAATGATCAATTAAAAACCATAAATTCCTTTGAAAATGTAGTAAGATTTTTAGAAAATAATTTATAAAACATACCACAGAGCCCAGTACTCCACAACGAGATGGGTTCGGGTCAAAACATATCATGCCACTCCACACTATTACTCATCATCATCATCCACGTACTTATACATCAAAAATACAATTTAAATTACATATTTCACTATTCACTTAAATAAACCTTAAACAACAATTTCAAAACAAAGGCTCCACTCCACGGAGTCTACACCTCACCTCTGCACTGCTGAGGACCTGTAACAGTAGGGGTCTAGGGTAGTCTAGAGACTCCCTAACCCCCAAACACTAAAGGGTTAGCCATTTATGGTGTGAGTATAATTTACTAAATAAGCAAATAAATTAAACTTTATCAGTAAAACAGAACGAACTTACGAATACCAAGATAAATCTGAACATGTAAACATCATAAATGGAAATTCACATCAAATACTCCGAGTCATTTCCTGTATGCATAGCCATACCCGCTCACAATATACTTATCTTTAGTTTGGAAATCATTCCCAAATAGTTGCTTAAGGCCCATCACCTTACGCCTTATGCAAATATTCCTATAGCTTTATTTTCCCATAAAGCTTTACATTCACAAACAACTCTATTTCCATGTAAACCGCACCTCCTTTACCATTCATTTGCATTTACAGACTCGCGACTTATATTCTTTCCCAATCTCATAACACATAACATCACATTCATTCATTTCTTACAACATATATCATCACGTCTTCGCAATACATCACTTTCACACTCAGAATTCATCTTGAATGGAAAATAGACGTGTATCCTAATTTCCTAGTGTTGGTATTGTTAGAGAAAGGATTATTTTGTGGGCTATATATAATTCACACAGAATACGGCCTATCACTGTGGGATGTAGCCAAGATAATGTTGGCAAGAATAGGAAAATAATGTGGGCTATATATAATTCACTGTGGGATGTAGCCAAGATAATGTTGGCAAAACAGTGAAATAAGTAAATTTACGAAATCGGTCGAAAACTTTGGTTGATAGGCCGCGAAATATGAAATTCAATAAATTGGCCAAGATCTGTGGACTATATCCAACAAAATGTGGCCAAAACAATGAAATTAGAAATTTCATGAAAATGACCGAAAATTATGAACTATAGCCCACAAAATATATCTAACTCAGTGAAATACGAAGTTTCACCAAACTGGCCCAAAACTATGGAGGCCTAAACTGTGAAATACGAATATTCCACAATAATTATCGAAAACCATATACCATGAGTCTAAAATAGTGAAATATGAAATTTCACGAAATTGTCCGAAAAGTGTAGACAATAGCCCACGAAATTTCACGTAAAAGTAACAAATACAATCATAGTGTTATTAGCTTTTGTGATTGGTTTGGATCATTCTGGAGCAGACCTCACCACATGAACTCCCCATGAGTATCGCTCTCGTCCCGAAATACTGGAGATCAATCCCTCTCTATAGAACACTCTGGGGCCTATTTCATTCCTCGTCTAGAATGCTGGGGAATATCTCACTCCGCGGATCATTCTGGAGCCTCCATACTCACGATCATTCTTGGTTCATCATATCTCCCTCTAGTGCCCGAGTCAAGTTCTCAGCACATCTTCCAGCTCTCGGTTTGCACTTCTAGAGGGTCGGTGACCACTCCCTCCTTAGAAGAAAACGAGGCTTACCAAGGAGAAGACAAATATTTCAGCCTTATGCCTTATCCCAAACACTTAATAAAATAAGCATAAGACAAGAGACAACCAAATGCCCAAACTTTCATGCTTTATAATAGTCACAATATCATGCTACAGAACATAGTACAAGTTCATCATCCATAACTTGCAGAAATGCAACCAACAAAACATTTTACTATTTCTCGACTATGATAGCCCTCACTACAAATTTTAACCACTTTAGTGAAATTTTGTATTTCATTATTTTGGCCTCATTTTATAGAGGTCCACAGTTTTTTGCCACTTTTGTAAAATTCCTTGCTTCACTGTTTTGTCTATATTTGTGAGCAAGTCCACAATTTTCGGCCACTTACATAAAGTTTTGTATTTCTTTGTTTTAGTTATATTTAGTGGACTATAGTCCACAATTTTTAGTCATTTTCGTGAATTTAGTATTTCACAGTTTTGGCCTTATTTCGTAGGCTATAGTCAACAATTTTCGGCCATTTTTGTCAAATATCATAATAATTTTCAGTCACTTTCGTCAAATTTCATATTTCACTGTTCTGATCTAGTTTTGTGAGTCCATAACTTTCGGTCCGTTTCATGAAATTTCGTGTTTGATTCTTTTAGCCTCATTTAGTAGGTTATAGTCCTTTAAGATGTTTTCGTGAAATTTCGTATTTCTCTGTTTTCGCCATATTTAGTGGGCAGCCCATAGTTTTTTGGCTATTTTCGTGAGATTTCATATTCCACTGTTTTGACCTCATTTTGTGTGCTACAGTCTACAGTTTTCGACCACTTTCATGAAATTCCATATTTAATTGTTTTGGCCTCATTTTGTAGGCGATAGTCTCATTTTTTCGACCATTTTCATGAAATTTCATATTTCACTGTTTTGGCATAATTTTAAGGGCTATAGTCCATAATTTTCTACCACTTTCATTAAATTTTGTATTTCAGCATTTTGGCCTCATTTTGTGGCCTGTCCACAGTTTTCAGCCAAATTCGTAAATTTCGTATTTCACTGTTTTGGCTTTATTTTGTATGCTATAGTCCACAATATTAAGCATTTTTTTGTCAAATATCGTACTTCACTGTTTCGGCTTTATTTTGTGGGCTATAGACCATTGTTTTTTACCACTTTCGTGAAATTCGGATGTCTCTGTTTTGGATATATTTTGTGAACTATTAGTTTACAGTGTTTGGCCACTTCGTGAAATTTTGCATCTCACGATTATGACCTTATTTTGGGGGCTATAATACTCGTGAAATTTCATTTTTCTTTGTTTTGGCCATATTTTGTGGCCTATAGTTCATAGTTTTATGTCATTTCCTTATTATTTTGTATTTCACTGTTTTTGTCTCATTTTGTGAGCTATAGTCCACCCATTTCGGCCACTGTCATGAAATTTCTTATATGGCTGTTTCTGACCTTATTTGTGGGCTACATAGTCCACAGTTTTCGCAAAATTTCATATTTCTCTGTCTTGACCTCATTTTGTGGGCTCTACTATTTTTCGGCCATTTTCGTGAAATTTTGTATTTCATAGTTTGGCTTTTTTTGTGGGCTATATAGTCAACTGTTTTCGACCATTTTCGTAATTCACTATTTTTGCCTCAATTTGTGGGAGTCCACAAGTTTTGGCCATTTTCATCAAATTTCATATTTCACTGTTTTTGCCTTATGTTTTGGCCGATGGTCCATAGTTTTTTACCACTTTTGTTAAATTTCGTATTTTCACGGTTTTGGCAAAAAAATGTTGGCTATAGTCCACAGGTCTCGACCATTTTCATCAAATTTCGTATTTCACTATTATGGCCACATTTTATGGGCTACAGTCCACAGTTTTCGACCACTTCCGTTAAATTTCATATTTCATTGTATTGCTCTCATTTTGTGAGCTAGTGAACCTAGTTTGCAGTTTTCGACCATTTTTTGTGAAATTTCGTATTTCATTGTTTTGGCCTCATTTGTGGGCTATGTAATCCATAGTTTTTTTTGTCTTTCGTGAAATTACGAAATTCTCTGTTTTGGTCATATATTGTGGACTATAGTCCACAGTTTTCGGCCATTTGTGAAAATTTTGTATTTTCTGTTTTATCTTGATTTCACAAAAAATGGCCGAAAACTGTGGACAATAACCCACAAACTAAGGCAAAAGCCGTGAAATACAAAATGTCACGAAAATGCATTTGGGTGAATTGTACTTCAATTGGAAGGGAATGTGCATGTAAGGGTAGAATATGTTGCCACAACTGCAGAGCCATTGGGCATTACAAGTAGGATTGTCGCAAGTTGCTGAATCATAAGATTGCCAACACTGCTATTGTTGATAGTGTCGTTGAATAAGGTGATGATTCAGACTATACTCTTGTCTCAAGTTCCACAGATGTGTATGTAGGTTGGTTTCTTGATTCGGGTAGTTCTTCTCATATATGCTTCAAGAGTGAGATGTTTTCTACTTACTAGTTCATTGTGAGATATGAAATGTCACGAAAATACCCAAAACTTTTGGCCAAAACACTGAAATACACAATCTCACGAAATTGGCTGCAAACAGGCCAAAATAGTGGAATAAGATATTTCAGGAACTTGTCTGAAACTTTTGGATTATAGCCCACAAAATGTTGTCAAAATAGTGAAAATACGCAATGTCATGAAAATGGTCGATGATTGTGGACTATAACCCACAAAATAAGGCCAAAACAATGAAATAAGAAATTTAACAGAATTGGCTGAAAATTGTAGGCTATAGCCCACTATATGAGGTCAAAACAATGAAATATAAAGTCGATAAAATGCAGCCAAAATAGCGAAGTACACAATCTCACAAAATTGTCTGAAAACTGTTGACTAAATAGGGAAATATGAAATTTCACGAAAATGTGGCCAAAATAGGGAAATATGAACTTTCACGAAAATGGCAAAAAATAGTGGACTGTAGCCCCAAAATGAGGCCAGTACATTGAAATACGAATTTTGACGAAAATGGATACAACCGTCAAAATGCGGTCAAAATAGTGAAGTACGCATTCTCACGAAATTAGTCAAAAACTGTGGTTATAGCCGAAAAAATGTGACCAAAATAGTCAAAATACGAAATTGGCAAAAATTATGGACTAGCCCACAAAATGTTGCGAGACATGTAAAATACAATATTTCAAGAAATTGGCTGAAAACATTGGACTATGATATACATAATGTCACAAAATTGGCCGAATACTGTAGACTATATCGTACACAATGAGGCTAAAACTGTGAAGTAAGAAATTTCATGAAAATGACTGAAAACGGTGGGCAATGAGACCAAAATAGTGAATACAAAATTTCAGGAAATTTTCCCAAAACTTTAGTGAACAGAATGTAATAAAAAATAGTGAAATACCATATTTTACAAAATTGACCGAAAAGAGTGGATTATAACTTTAAAAATGGCCAAAATCATGAAATATGAAATTTAAAAAAATTACCGAAAATTATAAACTATAGGCCCCAAAATTAGGTCAAAATAGTGAAATATGAAATTTCACGAAGTTGGCAAAAACTTATGGACTATACATAATGAGGAAAGAATATTGAAATACTAAATTTCATGAAATTGACCCACAAAATGAGGGCTAAACAGTGAAATATGAAATGTCACGAAACTGTTCGAATACTTTGGACCATGGTCCACAAAATTCGGTCAAAATAGTGTAATATGCAATCTCAAAAAATTGGCCGAAAACAGTGGACTATAGCCCAAAAATTGTGGCCAAAATTGTGAAGTACGAAATTGCACGAAATTGGCCCGGAATGTTGACTATAGCTAACAAAATGTTGCCATAATAGTGAAATACCAAAATTTAAGAAATTGACCAAAAACTGTAGAAGATTGCCTACAAAATGTGATTAAAAAACCATGAAATACGAAATTTGATGAAATTGGCCGAGACTATAAAAAAATGCAGTCAAAATAGTGAATATATGAAATTTCACAATAATAGCCGAAAATTGTAGACTGGCCACAAAAAGTGGCAACCTCAGTGAAATAATGTACGAATGTCACAATTGACCAAAAACTTTGGACTTATAGTCCACAAAATGAGGCCAAAACTGTACAATACAAAATTCCAGGGTTAAAGCCGAAAATTGTCTTACTATGAGGCCAAAATAGTAAAATATGAAATTTTGATAAAATTGGCCGAAAACTGTGGACTATAAAAATCGGGTCAAAAATAGTAATTACAAAATTGGCCGAAAGTGTGGACTAGCCAACAAAATGAGGCCAAAATAGTGAAATACGAAATTTAAGGAAAACTGCTGAAAATTGTTGGCTACAGCCCACAAATTGAAGCCAAAATAGCAAAATACAAATTTTCACGAAAATGGTCGAAAACTGTGGACCTTATAACACAAAATTAGGATAAAATAGTAAAATACAAAATGTCACGAGAATGGCCGAAACTGTGGACTATATTCCATAAAATGAGACAAATACAGTGAAATGTGAAATTTGATGAATTTGGCCGAAAACTTTGGACTATAAGGCCAAAACAATGAGATGCAAAATTTGACGAAATTTGCCAAAAACTGTGGACTACCCAATAAATGAGGCCAAAATAATGAAATACGAAATGCTACAGAAATGGCTATAGCCCACAAAATTCGTCTAAAATAGTGAAATACGAAATATCACGAAATTGCAAAATATCTCGAAATTGTCTACAAATTGTGGACTATATAGCCCACAAAATGTAGCCAAAATATTGAAATACGAATTTCACCAAAATGGCTAACAACATTGGACTATAGCCCACAAGATTTGGCCAAAGCATTGAGATACGAAATTTCTCTAAAATTGCTGAAAACTGTACTCTAGCGCAGAAAGTGAGCCAAAAATAGTGAAATACGAAATGTCATGAAAATGACTGAAAACTGTGGACTACACAATGCACAAAATTCTGCCAAAACATTGAAATACGCAATCTCAGGAAATTGGCCGGAAAATGTGGACTATATCAAAAAAATGTGGCCAAAACAGTAAAATATATAATTTCACAAAATTGCCCACAACTATGGGATGTAGCCAAGATAATGTTGGCAAAACAGTGAAATAAGTAAATTTACGAAATTGGTCGAAAACTTTGGTTGATAGGCCGCGAAATATGAAATTTAATAAATTGGCCAAGATCTGTGGACTATATCCAATAAAATGTGGCCAAAACAATGAAATTAGAAATTTCATTGTTTTTATACAATCCCTCTCTATAGAACACTCTGGGGCTTATTTCATTCACCGTCTAGAATGCTAGGGAATATCTCACTCCGCGGATCATAGTGTTTCAATTGCACACAGAATACGGTTGATAGGTCGTATTTCAATGTTTGGCCTCATAGTGTTATTAGCTTTTGTGATTGCTGGGGAATATCTTCACAAAATGTGGACAATAGCCTTATTTTTATACAATACGAGCGCGTGATATTTGGAATACAATCCCTCTCTATCGTGTGCATTTCACTATTTGGACCGCATTTTTGTCATTTTACTCATCTTAGTATTATATTTGCTACAGGAATTCTGCTAGGTTTGATGAGAATGTTGCTTCCAGAATGGAGTTTAGTGCCAATATAGGACTCATTTTGGCAGAGAGCAGGTGCATCATTGAGAGTGCTAAGTGCATACAAGGTTGGATAATTATCTATTTGTTCAGTAGTTATTTAATTTAGGACTTTTAGATTCTTCTATCAACAGAAGAACTTCACTAAAGTTATGGGCTCAGACAATTTTTAGCATAGACAGAGAATGCAAATATCTAAAAGGACAGTAGTTATTTAATTTAGGACTTTTGTGTATTGGTTTTATGTTTCCCTGCTATTATATCATATTTTATTAATATATATATATAAATAAATACAGGCGTATCTATAAAGGGCCCAATTTTATTTTTCGCCCAGGGCCTCAAATATGTCAGGACCGGCCCTGGATACTGGTGCGTTGGTGGGTATGTTAAATATAAAATAATTCATATTATATTTATAGATGTAAAAATATTTTTCTTCTTAAAAATGCAAACATTTAAACAATTTCATAGAACTATAAGATTACATTATAATTATGAGCATTTTGGAAAAGAAAAATGATAACCTAACTATCAAATCTTTGTGTAAAATTGTTGTGTTTGAGCATAATTGTAAAAAATAAACTTTTGAAATTACTCTAGGACCCCATACATTTATCCTAATATAATTGTGTGTAAAAGTTGCAAAAAATGCATTTAAAAAATTAGGTGCTCCTTGGGTACTACGCACCCGGGAGTACCCAAGGAGTATCGGCACCCGATACGCACCCGACACAGGTAAGTCGGCCATTTGGAAGTATCCGTGCTTCCTAGCTCTTTACTCCACCATATCTTTCAATCCTCTGATCGTAATCCCCTCATCAACACAACCATAAACTCCTCCACAGTCAGCTCCTCAAACCCATTTTGTACCTTCTCGTAAAATTCGTCCTCTCCAATTCTAACTTCTTCAGTTCACCCAAAAAGTCATTATATTTTAACAAAAATTACCGAGTTCAAAGAACACTCATTTGCATCCCAAACTATTTCCAACCAGTAGTATAACAAGACCCAAAAGCCAACTATGAAATATCAAACATTTCAAGAATAACAACTGAAGAACCAGCTGCAAATAATTCCAAGTTCGACATCAAATGAAACTGATTCATATACCTGTCAATCAAGATTTGTAAAGAGGAAACTGGATTTCAATTCGTAAATAACAAAAATGTAAAACAGAATTCTGAATACTCCATTTCACAAAATTCTCAGTACTCGTATCTTTCAATCCTCTAATCCCCTCATCAACACCACCACAATCAACTACTCAAACCCATTCTGCAGCTCCTGCTACCACCCATTTTAATCCATCCTCTCCAATTCCAACTCCTTCAATTCACCCAAATGAAGCCCTTCTATTTTAACACAAATAACCAATTTCAAATAACAGTCATTTGCTTCACAAGCTTAGTTCCAACCAGTAGTACACCAAGAGCAAAAACGCAACCATGAAATATCAAAGACTTAAGAATAACAAGTTATGAATTAGTTGCAAAAAGTTTTAAGTTCAAAATCAAATAAATTGTTATAGAGATTTACTTATCTACCAAAGTGGTAAAGAGTGCGAAGACCTCCGACTCGTTTGCATGTGGCAGACTCTTAGAATAATTATCCAGAATAAAACTAAATACAATTGGCACAAATCATTTTCCTATCCTTTCTTGAGTTTTGGCTAAAAATGTTATTATTAGTGTCAGAATCTTCTGTTTTATACATCTATACAACAATAACAAAAGATTAAACCCAACCATTCCTAGAAAAGACATTCTAGAAATGTAAAAAAAAATAACTTTTATAAATAAATAAAAAATACTAATAACAACCTCAAATACCCCACAATATTAGGAAGAGGAACTTCTTCGATAGTTCTATGTATAAGAACGTTGCACCAGCTGCAAAATATAACCAGTTAAAAAAATACCAAGAAAATAAATATATCTAAAGATACAGCTAAATATAAATGTACTTGTAAATGAGTTTAATGTCCAATTATACAAGTGACATTAGCAGAAAGTAAGCCAGTCACAATGAACTTGCAACAGAAATGTTGGTCTGCCAAAAAACAAGTACCACATTACAATCGTCTAATATTTATCACCACTAAGACATCTAAAACATAAATATAAAAGTACGATGATTGTGTAAGAAAAAAACTTTAACGAACAGCAGTTTCCAATGTTTGTAAGAAGCACACAAACAACACATATATTTGGTTAAAACAAACAACTTACTGCAACTGTATCAAAGTTCAGACTAGCTTTGTATAGTAATATTAAGATTATTCTTATTAATGAACAATTTATTTTTTTTACAGAAGAGAATTTGATGAGTCAATATTTTAAGATGGAATTTTCATTGCTATCAATGCTAATGCTAACAAAAATACTCGAGTTGTTTTGTTATATCAATGCTAATGGAGAGTCGATTTTTTAAGATGATGGAATATTCTTTGCATTGTTGCACTGATATAGACATGAGACATAGCACGCAAGTTAACTCGACTTGGTCACACGTTAACTCTGATAAGATACAAAACTACAGCTACATATACGTATGTACGTGTGTTTGAACTCTTTTCATTTTCTTTTTTCGCTAGGATCTAGTTATATTCAAGCAATAATAACTTAAACATATGCGAGTAAAGTAGACCTTGATCACAATATGCTAAAATGGAATTTGCACACTCTCAAACTCCACCTATATTACATTCAAGAATTTCTCAAACTAAGAATATTTGTGATGCATACTGCTGCAAGATTTCAGTACTACATTAGATTGTTTATGCAAGTCAAACTTCTTATTCTTCAAAGGACGCCATGACTTGGATGACGTTATTGATGCCAACCTACTTCTCATGTGTCATCCTGAAATTGGTTTATTTTGTGGGTGTGCATAATTAATTTAATGAGGACCAAGATCCAGAATATTTGTTCCTCTCCTAAGAACTGCTCTACATAGTAAGTTTTCTCATTGCCATATCATACTTTCCTTTTCTTAGTTTTTATTTTCTAATCAGCAACTTCTCTAATCACGATTGTTTATACTTTTAGCATCTGTTTAATTGACCACTGCAATTTAGTTTGGGAAATTCTTGAATACAATATAGATGGAGTTTGAAAGTATGCAAATTCCATTTTAG
Source organism: Hemerocallis citrina (assembly GCA_017893485.1). Lineage (NCBI taxonomy): Eukaryota > Viridiplantae > Streptophyta > Magnoliopsida > Asparagales > Asphodelaceae > Hemerocallis > Hemerocallis citrina. Next base: position 24,282,612 of record CM030363.1, read on the forward strand.
CATATTGTGATCAATGTGTACTTTACTCGCATATGTTTAAGTTATTATTGCTTAAATATAACTAGATCCTAGTGGAAAAAAACAAAATGAGAAGAGTTCAAGCACACGTACATAAATACATATAGCTGTATTTTTGTTTCTTATCAGGGTTACCATGTGACCAAGTCCAAATTGAGTCAACCTATGTGCTATGTCTTATGTCCATATCAGTGCAACATTGTAAAGAATATTCCATCATCTGAAAAAATTGACTCTTTATACGCATTAATATAACATAACTAAATTATTTTTCATTAGCATTGATAGCAATGAACATTTCATCTTAAAATATTGACTCATCAAATTCTCTTCCGTAAAAAAATTAATTTCCTATTAATAAGAATAATCTTAATATTACTATATAAAGATGGACTGAATTTTGATAAAATCGCAGTAAGTTGTTTGTTTTATCTAAATATATATATGGTGTTTGTTTGCTTCTTCCAAATATTGGAAACTGTTGTTCGTTAAAGTTTTTCTTAGATAACCATCATACATTTATATTTATGCTTTAGATGTTTTAGTGGTGATAAATATTAGATGATTATAATTTGGTACTTATTCCTTGACAGACCAACATTTCTGTTGCAAGTTCACTGGGACTGGCTTACTTTCAGCAGATGTCACTTGTATAATTAGATAAAAAACTCATTTACAATTATGTTTATATTTAGCTGTATCTTTAGGTATATTTCTCTTCTCAGTATTTTTTAACTAGTATTTTGCAACTGGTACAACGAACTTATACATAGAACTGTCGAAGAAGTTCTCTTCCTAATATTGTGGGATATCTGAGGTTGTTATTAGTATTTATTTTTTTAAAAGTTATTTCTTTTGCTTTCTGGAATGTCTTTACTAAGAATTGTTGAGTTCAATCTTTTGTTATTGTTGTACATATGTATAAGACAGAATATTCTCAGACTGATGATAACGTTTTTAGACAAAGCTAAAGAAAGCATAGGAAAATAATTTGTGTCAATTGTAGTTAGTTTTATTCTATATGATTATTCGAAGAGTCCGCCTCATGCAAACGAGTCGGAGATCTTTGTATTCTTTGCCACATTGGTAAATAAGTAAGTCTCTGTCACAATTTATTTAATTTTGAACTTGCAACTCTTTGTAACTAATTCGTAACTTGTTATTCTTGAGTCGTTGATATTTCATAGTTGCCTTTTTGCTTTGCGTATGGTTGGAACTAAGCTTAGAAAACAAATGATTGTTATTTAAACTTGATTATTTGTGTTGAAATAAAATGGCTTTTTTGGGTTTGGATGAATTGAAGGAGTTGGAATTAGAGAGGACAGATTAAAATGTGTCGTAGAAGAAGGTGCAGAGTGGGATTGAGGAGCTGATTGTGGAGGAGTTTGTGGTGGTGATAAGGGAATCAAGATCAGAGTATTGAAAGATACAAGTATTGAGAGTTCTTTGTGAAATGGAGTATTCAGATTTCGGTTTTGCATTTTTTTATTTACGAATTAAAATCCAGTTAACTCTTTACAAATCTTAATTGACAGATATATGAATCTGATTCATTTGATGTCGAACTTAGAATTATTTGCAGCTAGTTCTTTAATTGTTATTCTTGAATTGTTTGATATTCCATAGTTTGCTTTTGGGTCTTGCTATACTACTGGTTGGAACTAGCTTGGGAAGCAAATGAGTGTTATTTGAACTTGGTTATTTTTGTTAAAATAGAATGACTTTTTGGGTTTGGTTGAATTGAACGACTTGGAATTGGAGAGAATGGATTTTAGGAGAGGGTACAGAATGGGTTTGAGGAGCTGACTGTGGAGTTTATGATGGTGTTGATGAGGAGATGAACATCTGAGGATTGAAAGATATGGTGGATGGGATAGAGGAGTGGGGGAGTAAACAGACATGGAGTTAAAATATTTTGAGGAGAATTTTGAAGAGATGGTTTGTCTTCAGATTGATACATGGAGGTGAATGATAGCTTTACATAAAACCCTTTCATTATACCCACTTCTACATTCATATCTTTTCAAATCATAAAAAAACTGGTTTAAAAAATAGAAACTGCAGTCATTGAGGGGTTGGATGAAGTGTCAGTGCACCCCTGTATTTTCTTATGTAGTAGATATATAATTTGTGCACATAATTTAAAGTACTTCGATTTAGATATAAATTTTTATATGATTTATTCCTGATAAGCAATATGAAAAAATTATAATAGTCTGATATCGATTTCCGAAAATGCGATAAAATTGTATTTACTCTGAAATCACTCATTTTCCCGATATTTAAAAACTTTTACTTTTTCACAGTGTAACTAACAATATTTGTAGTTTTGATGGACAGAGTTCACACATCGAGTTCTGATTACCGAGTTCTGATCTCCACATTAGAGTGCTTCAACAATTATTCAAGCTAGTATATTGATTCCTTTTAATGTTTGCAAAATTTGGCATTTATAAATTATTTAGATTGGATAATTAATTATTAATTTCTTTTATATTTGTAAATTTCAATTACGAATAATATTAATTATAATATTTCTAAGAATTAATATAGTAATTCTAATTTCCATTAATTTTTTTAAGAGTCCTGGTATTCACCCCCCGTTTTCTAGCCGCTCACCCATTTGGTTCTCTCCCCTGTAAGAAAACAGAAAATCTGGAGCGCGCACCCCATTGATAACGCACCCCATATAAAAGATCCCACCTTTAAATTCTCTCCAATCCCAAATTCCTAACCCTAAAAATCCCACCTTTACCTACCATCGCCATCGCCATTGTGTACCGCACCCTCGAGCTCACCGTCATCTCGGCGAAGGACCTCCCCAGGGTCAACATCTTCACCAAGATGGAGGTCTACGAAGCAACGCTCATCGCCGGCGAACCGAAGATGAAGAAGAGGACGCCGGTGGATAAGGAGGGCGGCCGGAATCCAACGTGGAATTTTATGGTGAAATTCAATATTCCCGAGTTCAGTGCAAATTCGATGGTTTTAGACATTACTCTAAAGTCGGAGCGGACGCTTGGGGATCGGGATGTCGGCGAGGTGCACGTGCCGGTTAGGGAGCTTCTAGAAGGTTGGCATCGGGTGGCGGCGGCAGCTGGGTTGTCCACTAGTGATGCGAAGAAGTCGTCGGGCCCACCTGCGCAGTTTTTGAGTTATCCGGTATTATTGTTGATTTCTTAATTTGATTTTAGATTTGGAATTTGTAATTCTCAATTTAGTGAAGAAAACAATATTTGGAAATGAAAATAGGAAAAGGAAAGTTAATTTATGAGATATGTCCCCTAAAAAAATTGGGGTGGATGGATGGGAATTGTTAGTTTTGAATAGGGGGAGCGGATGGGGGGAGCGGAACCAAGAAATTGGGAGGGAATGTGGGGTGAGCAAGCAGTTTACCCCCACAACTTAAAAGGATATGTCTAGAAATTTTAATTTATAAAGGGCAACTTAAGAATGGGGGGGTGAGCTAGAAAACGGGAGGTGAATACCAGGGCTTTTTTTAATAAATGGAAAAGACCTATTGAGGCTATAAACAAAAATAAGGAAATCTTTAATAACTACAGACTTCATTAATACACGTCAAACAATCCATTGTGAGACTGGTGTTTGGCATGATCCAAATCCACACCCGACGTCACCCCCAAATCCTGATCCTGCCTCTCTTTTTGCCTATTCTCGATCCATGGGCCACCCCCCATGCCACCTGCCGCGTCTAGCCTCTGTAGCCCGCTGCTGTCCTCCAACTCGACACCAGAAAGCGCAGCACCCTGCGCTGCCCTGCTCCGCCTCACCATCGACCTTCCTGTGCCGCCGCCAGACTCGCAACACCGTAGCCGTCGACGTCAGACCGGTCCACCAGTGCAGTCGCCTACGCCGCACCCTCGACATCGGCCTCCCTGGTGTGCAGCCGTCGCAGCCGCTAGGGTTTCATCCAAATCCTAAAGCTCTCCTTGTTTCTGCTTCCGGTCACCAGAGTACATTTATATTTTTCCCAAATTAAGCCACTTTTTAAAACTAATTCCTAAAATAGATCACTTTCGAAACTAATTTTGAAGATAGACCAATCCAACTTGGGAATTGTGGCATGTTCGATTGTGAGGCCGCATTTCCCAATGTGTTTTCTCGAGGCCGCAATTAACTGCAGGCTCATTTTCATAAAGGTCTCAATTCGATACTGCAAATGGTTTATCCTTGAAATTAGTTTCGAAAGTGATCTATTTTGGAAATTAGTTTTAAAATTGTCCTATTCCGGGGAAAGAAATCTATACATCTATCTCAAGACAGAGTGGTTCTGACCCGACCCGTTGTGCCTCAACTAAGTCCAACCAACAAAGTTTCGATTTTTGGGGTTTTTTGCAAGTTGTGGTTGATTAAGTTTTTTTTTCTTTTGTGTAGAATGAGGATGGGATGAAGGTAAAGTATGGGATCTAAAATCCATTTAGGTCGAAACTTTCGGCTGTGATACTTTGTGATGTTAACAATATCCACATTTTGAGTGGTTTTTGATTTAGTGTTCTAATTTGGTTAATCTATCTATCTATCTATCTCTAATATTATAATGGGAGAGTCGGGATTTTTAATCTAACAAACCATAACTTTGTAACCAAACAAACTCGTGCAATACACGTCCAAATTATATCAAACAAATATAAATGTGCATCACTTGTGTAACCCAAATCAAAACATTCAAATATAAACTATTTCTTTTTTTATTTGATATATATTATTTAATTTAATGACTATATATTTTGTGGGCGTGCATCGCATGTGCACAATATAATAATAATAATAATAATAATAATAATCTCTAATCTCTAATCTCTAATCTTTAATATTATAATGGGAGAGTTGAAGTTGTTGTTTGTAATAATAATAATAATAATAATAATAATAATAATAACTCTAATCTCTAATCTCTAATCTTTAATATTATAATGGGAGAGTTGAAGTTGTTGTTTGAAAACATACCAACTTACATGTATCGCGTGTACATAACTAATATTAAAGAGAATAATAATAATAATAATAATAATAATAATAATAATCTTTAATCTTTAATCTTTAAAATTATAATGGGAGAGTTGAAGTTGTTGTTTGTAAACATACCAACTTACATGTATCGCGTGTACATAACTAATATTAAAGAGGTTTTAGGTTCGAGTCCAGACTATTAAGATGTGCATCACACGTGTAAATTACTAGTTAGGTTTAGTTGAGGTTTCTTTGTTTAATTAAATATTTAATAAATATTTCTAATTATTTTAAGTTTTCTTTCATTGCCTACATATACTTTTTTTTAATAATCTAAGTATGTACTTCAAAAAATACTCCCTCCGTTTCACTTTAAGTGATATTTAGGGGTTTTTTTCTTGTTTCACTTTAAGTGATTATCCAATTTTTTACCATTTTTTTCCAAGAAAACCCTTATTTATGTTGAATTTTTGTCTTAATTACTCATATTAATCATATCAAATATTCTTGGAAAATTGTAGTTTCAACTTTCTGGATTTTATTTTCTCCAAAAATTTAATGCCAACTGTATTGGAAAAATAATTAGTAATTATATTTTCTCTTGAAAACAGAATTTGTATTGAGAAAACATTAATTACAATTTTTTCAAATCAGAATCTGTATTGGAAAAAGAATTAGTAATTAAATCATGAAGACTTATTAATAAGGGTATAGTGGGAAACAAATGTTTATCTTACCATTCCTTAATCTGTGTGCAAAACTCCTAAATATCACTTAAAGTGAAACGGAGGGAGTAAATGTTAAGGCGTGCATCTTACGTGCAGATTACTAGTTTAAGTAAAGTATGGGTGGACAGACAATCGATCAGGTGATATTTTTAAATTCGACTTGATGTGGCTATGGCCATTCATGTTATTTTTGTCATATATAATCAAATTGTCTTTCCACTTGATTTTCTGTTCTACTTTGGTTTAACAAAAATGTATTTAATTGGAGCCTATGATGGACTTGTTCATATTTTCTGATGGTAAACTTGTGGATATGTTTGTATTTTGTTCATATTTTATGTTTGTATCGAGCCTGAAATTACTGAGGCCGTCTTCTATCAGTTTTTGTGGTTGGGCTTGATCTATTTGTTGCTGTTGAGGAATCGGTCGATTGATGTTGATGTTCACTGGCAAAACACTGTGGCTTATAAAAAAACAGTGAAACACGAAATTTCACAAAAAAAATTAAAAATTATGAGCTATAGTCCACAAAATGAATTTTTTGCCGTATTGGCCCACTTTTTGAAAATATTTAGCGATCTGATCCACTTCCTAAAATATTTAACGATCCGATCCAGTTTTGGACACATCAGCATACACCGTTATTGGAAATAGCGGCGTAGGTTATTTATATGTGGTTGTTTTCAATAGCGGAATCTGTTTTTAAAAAAATTGCATGCCGCTATTTGGAGTAACGACATCAGTTAACTTATTCACAATCGTGTACTCTCTCTGACTTGAAAAAAAATGCAAGTGTGAAAAAAATCCTATAGATGATGTGTTATTTGAAACAACGGCAACATTACAGATGTCGTTGTTAGAAATAGCGGCATCAGTTATAATATTTATTGTTAGAGATAACTGATGTCGTTATTTGGAACAGCGGCAGCAGTTCATTTTATTACTTATACTTGGCTAATCTATTTCTGTGAACTGTTTAATGAGTATTATAACTGATGTCGTTATCTCCAACAATGGCATCAATAATTCGAATGTCGTTCTTGGGGATAACGACATTATTTATAAGTTGTTTCAATACTTAGAATTTTTTCCAAGTTATAAGATTCACACTTGTATAAAAAATGTACTGATGCCGTTTTTCCAAACGCGGCATGATAAAAAAAGTTTAAACTAATGCCGCTTTTGGAAAGAACGACATGATAATCACCTATGTTGTTATTTATAATAACGATTTATACTGACGTGTCCAAAACTAGGTCAGCACAAAATATTTTTCGGAAGTGGGTCGGATCACCAAATATTTTCAAAAAGTGGGTCAGTACGGTAAATCTTTCCCACAAAATAAGGCCAAAACAGTGAAACCACAAAATAAAACCAAAACAGCGAAAACACAATATTTGACGAAAATGACCGAAAACTTTTGAGTTTAGCTCACAAAATGAGGCCAATGCAGTGAAATGTGAAATTTGACGAAATTGACCGAAAACTGTGGACTAAAACCTACCAAATGAGATCAAAACAGTGAAATAAGAAATTTCACGAAAAATGACTGAAAACTCCAAACAAATGTGGTCAAAACCGTGATATACAAATTTACATGAAAACGGCTTGTGTCCTATAGTCCAAAAAAAGAGGTAAAAAACAGTAAAATGCAAAATTTGACAAACTTAACCGAAATATGCGCACAAAAGGAGGTTAAAACAGCAAAATAAGAAATTTCACGATAATAGTCGAAAGCTACGGATTAAGCCCAAAAATGAGGCCAAAACATTGAAATACATAATTTTACGAAAATGTCCAAATAATGTGAACTATATAGCCCACAAAGAGGGGCCAAAACATCGAAACACAAAATTTTACAAAAAAATCGAAAACTGCAGACTAGCCCACAAAATGAGGCCAAAACAGTGAGAGATGAATTTTCATGAAGTATGACTGAAAAATGTGGACCACAAGAAGATGCCAAAACTGTGAAATACTAAAAATTTCACAAAATTGGCCAAAATTTGTGGACTATAGCCCACAAAATGAGACAAAAAGTGAAATACTAAATTTCACGACATGGCCGAATAGTGTGAATTATATATAGCCCACAAAATAAGGCTATTGTCCACACTTATCGTATTGTATAAAAATTACCAAAACAGAGATAGCCCATCTTAAGGCCCATCACTTAGTCTATCCCTTGATTGCTGGGGCCTATTTCATTCCTCGTCTAGAATGCTGGGGAATATCTGCACTTAGCCGTTTTCTGTGTGTGTATTTTTCTAATAACAATTGATTGTTATTGAGAAATATCAGATTTATTGTCTACTTTATTTTATAATTTTGAAAGATTATTACGAGATAGTTTTAATGTATTTTTGTATTGTTGGTATTGTTAGAGAAAGGATTTGGGGTTTATTTGAAATACATTGGGACTTGGGGGCTGATATGAAATTTTCCCTTACATTATTTATTTATCTATTTATTTATTCATTCTTCCTTTTACAAAAACGGCTTAAGGCCCATCACTTAGTCACGGCAAACTTCTTCCTCTGAAATAGGCCCCAGCAATCAAGGGATAGCCCATCTCTTCATCGTTTTCAAATTAAATCAAGGGATAGACTAAGTGAAGGGTCCTCTACCTCGTGGTGGCATCGAATTTTCGAAAGGATTTCGGAAAAGTATACCCTAGTTATTTTGTTCGTATAAAATTAAGCGTTGTTAATTTCTTTTGAGTAAAAATATTATGGTAAGGAGATTTGGAGATGTTAGGAGTAGTAGAGGCGAGAGATTATCAAGTTGTTAGAGAATTTGTAAGTTGTTAATAAACTAGAGTTTTGGGTTTGTAAAAGAGAACTACATGTGTGTGAATTAGTTCTCGTATAGTAGTGGGAAGTATAGTTGGGCCACTAGAAAATTTAGGAGTGGTTCTAAAAATTTTTTGGGGGATAAAAAAATTCCATAGGCACTAGATTATTACGTGCATCACACGTGTGTATCCCAGGCGTTCAATAAACGCTTGTGTGATATTTGGAATAGTGTTATTAGCTTTTGTGATTGGTTTGGATGATTTGAGTTTTACAAATTTGGCCCAACTATACTTCCCACTACTATACGAGAACTAATTCACACACATGTAGTTCTCTTTTACAAACCCAAAACCCTAGTTTATTAACAACTTACAAATTCTCTAATAACTTGCTAATCTCTCGCCTCTACTACTCCTAACATCTCCAAATCTCCTTACCATAATATTTTTACTCAAAAGAAATTAACAACGCTTAATTTTATACAAACAAAATAACTAGGATATACCTTTCCGAAATCCTTTCGAAAATCCGATGCCACCACGAGGTAGAGGACCCTTCACTTAGTCTATCCCTTGATTTAATTTGAAAACGATGAAGAGATGGGGTGGATTTTGGGTGGGGAAAGCATCGGCCGAGGGTGGGTTCCGATGGCTTCTTTTCTTTCGGTTGGGAAAGGAACGGGAGAAGGAAAGAAAATGAGAAGGAAGGAGAAGGTGGGTGGGGGTTTTTGTAAAAGGAAGAATGAATAAATAAATAGATAAATAAATAATATAAGGGAAAATTTCATATCAGCCCCCAAGTCCCAATGTATTTCAAATAAGCCACAAATCCTTTCTCTAACAATACCAACAATACAAAAATACATTAAAACTATCTCGTAATAATCTTTCAAAATTATAAAATAAAGTAGACAATAAATCTGATATTTCTCAATAACAATCAATTGTTATTAGAAAAATACACAATCGCGTGCAATTCTCAATTGCACACAGAAAACGGCTTAGTGCAGATATTCCCCAGCATTCTAGACGAGAAATGAAATAGGCCCCAACAATCAAGGGATAGACTAAGTGATGGGCCTTAAGTGTGAAATAGAAAAAAACGGATACCAAAAAGGAAGAATGAATAGGGTTTTGGATAGACTAAATAAATAAATTGTGAACACCAGTTATGTGTGAAATAGAAAAAAACACAAAATGCTGTCCAAATAGTGAAATGCAAAATTTCGCGATGGTGGACGAAAATTGTGGACTATAGCCCGCGATATAAGGCCAAACATTGAAATACGAAATTCCACGAAAGTTGCTGAAAACTATGGATTATAGCGCACAAAATGTGGCAAAAAACAATGAGATGAAATTTCTCGAAAGCAGTCGAAAACTGCGAACTAGCTCACAAAATAAGGCCAAAACTGTGAAATAAGAAAATTCACGAAATTGACCGAAATTGTGGGCTACAACTCACAAAACGATGTAAAAAGAGTTAAATGTGAAATTTCATGAAAATGACCAAAAAATATGGACTATTGCCACAAAATCTGGCGAAAACAAAAATATATATATGATTTTTCACGAAAATGGAAAAATACTGTGGACTATATAATCCACAAAATGTGGCCAAAACAATGAAATACAATATTTGACGAAAATGGCCGGAAACTGTGGATTATATTCCACAAATAAAGGCCAAAACAATGAAATAAGAATTCACAAAAATGGCCAAAAATTGCGGACTATAGCCTTCAAAATGAGGCAATAACAGTGAAATATGAAATTTGACGAAAGACCGAAAGCCGGGTGGTAGCTCACAAAATAAGGCCAAAACAGTAAAATATTAAATTTCACGAAAGTGGCCGAAGACTATGGACTATAGCCCACTAAATGAGGTCAAAAGAGTTAAATACGAATTTTTATGAATTGGCCGAAAACTAACAGGTAGTTGTTTAAATTTGTACAACTACTCCGTAATATGTGTGTGCTGCGAGTTGGGTTTGACCAGAACCCAGACCGACAAAATCCTAAGGGATAGTTTTTTTATAGTATAAAAACCAGCCCAAACCCAAATGGATGGATCTGAAAATGTCCATTAGAAATCCGGGTTAGGTTTTGTAGGAAATCTACATGATCAAACCCAAACCGAACTGTCTCATACCCAATGTAACATTATATATATATATTTTTTTGAAGAATAAAGGTGACCGCGTCACCGCTTTATTAATGATGAATTAATGAAACAAAGTAGGACTAATTACAAAGTTGTAGACAACTACTACATCAATCACCCAAAAGATGGTATAGATACACTCATAACTCTTAAGATCAGGAATCTGTTGTTGTGATTACAAAAACACAATTCGTAACGATCTAACCATAGACCCCATAACTTAGCAGCTGCAGAGATATTCCATGCTTCTTTAACCTCCTTCCTGACTACCCTCGCTCTCCACTGACCCCAAATCTTTAATGTCGAGCTCGGACACTCAAGTATCCAAAATCCTAAGCATACTACCTCCCAAGCTAACCTTACCCTAGGACAAGTGAATAAAATGTGATTAGTGTCCTCATCTTCAACTGGGCATCTCGAGCACCGAACGTCCAACTGCATGTTTCTTTTGCGAATGTTGACTTTTGAAAGAATTGCATCGTTCGCAACTAGCCAAAGTTTCATAGGTGCATGTGTTCTCCAGAATGAAATGGCTTCCTTGCTTTTAATCCCTCCATTGTTAAGCCACTTGTACATAGACGACATCGTGAATGTATCATTAGATTCTAAATTTCAACTTCTATCATCGTCGGCTCCGTTAAGGAACTGGCCCTCCATCCAATTGAAGTCCTTCAGTATATGCAACTGATGAATACATTCCTGGGTAGGCTGATCAAGTAATTGAATTCTGAGACTACCATTTCTCCATACGTCGTTGACCAGCGTATCCATGTTCACTGCATCTATGACGACCTCCGCAAAAAGGGATTGAAGTGCGTTTCTCCCACACCATTTATCTTTCTAGAATCGTCTCTTTCTCGTTGCCAACCACGCACCTCGTATTAGCATGAAAAGTGATGAGGACATCTTTCCTGTTTAGTTTATTTCACTACCATTTTTTATTTCTGGCAATTACAGCCATATGTAATCTTTTTGTATTTTTTTAGATTTTGAGAATATTTTGGAGATTTGTATCAAGATGTATTTTGAGCCTATTTAAAGGCCTTGAGATTAATGAGAAAGGATGCCATTACTGATTAAAAAAATCTGTGTTAGAGTTTTTGCTCTTCCTCCTTCTCTTTTGTGTGATACAACTGAGATGTTTGTGATAAATCCTAATACACTTTTAGAATTAGTGATTAATTCTAAAATCTATTCCCAAATTAAAATTCCCCAAATACAAATCTCTAACCCTAATTAACCAAATCCCCAAAATCCAAAACCTATTATACATCTACAGCCGCCTCCCTCTTTCTTCTCCTTCCTTCTTCATCTCCCGACCCCTTTCGAAATCCCCTTCACAAAATCCCTAACCCCTTTCGAACCCAACTCCCGACCGTCGTCCTCCTCCTTACCCCAGCCAAATCCCAAACGACCCACTTCCCGTTTCCGTCGCCACCCCAAATCCCCTACCTCTGCCTTCGACACCCTCCCGTCACCACCACACCGCGACCCAATCCTTCACCTCCAAACTCCGTCGACCCATCACCACCACCACAGTTCCAAACCATTCATCCTCGTCCGCTACCTCTCTCCCTCACCTTCGCTCCGACTCCCTGACCCTCGTCGCACCTCGCCGACGTCGCCGCCCCCGCTCGCCGTCTCCCCTCATCGCCGGCGGTCAGACCTGTCAACCACGTGGGCTTCGTTGCTGCCTTTGCTCGCTGCGTTGCTGTGTTCTTGGTTGCCGTCCACCCCTACATCTACGCTGGTTTTCTTCGCATTCGGTATACTCTTTTCCTTATTAAATATTTGTGTTTTACTGCCCTATTATCTAGTATATTATCTAATTTGTCTGTCGTCCACAAAATAACTGAGATTGAGTGATCCACATGCTAGAGTAGAGTACGAATCAGTATTGAACTTATTACTTGCTAAAACACGTAGCATTTAATTATTGATCGTAAGGTTGAATTATTAATTGGAACTGTAACACTTATTCAATTCTTGAAAATCCATCGAACCTGTTAACGGTTAAAATTTCCAACTTAAATCCGCACTTTCGTGTTGGTAAAATTAACCCGTTAATATTCTTGGAAATTCTCTATTTTAGGGTTGGTTTTACATCAAAAAGTCTCACCCATTTTTGCAACCCTTCTCCATAGAAATGATGCCTTACCATGCTCACTTCCCCCTCTGAATTTGTACTTCCTCCTTCCCAACATGAATGATTTTGCACCACCAATTATTGCGTCTTTTCCTCATTTTCCACTACCACTTACTCATATAAATGTTATCCATATGTACACGTTATAATTCTAACTATCCCGACATAAATAAGTAACTGATAATATATTTACGTTATCTACTAATTTTAAATTACTCATTTAACTTAGTAGAAGGTTACAAATTCTCAATCTTCTCACCATATTACTCTCAATCGATCATTTTTTTTATCTTAATTGGATAAAAATGAGCAAATAAAAATAACCATCAATCTAAAAAAAATGGGTTTATCGATAGAACTGACCCATGTCGTAGAACCGGAAACCCACCCAAACAAACCCCAAACCCATGTATCCTGGTTTGGGTATTAAAAAAATCCGACAGTTTTCAGTGAGTTCTGGGTTTGAGAAAAAAGAAATAAAAAACGTCGTGTTTTTTTTAATATGGCCACCCTGTTTCATTAATAAGAGCTTAACGAAACAACCCAAAGTACTGGGCCAGATTACAAACTACAGACAGAAAATAAAACATACATGAAGCAACTTGACCCGTACAAACAACAAATCCCTCCAACAACCCTGGAGGGTGGGCCGACAAACAAGCTCGGTCCAGCAAAATTGTATATACGTTAGTTTAGCTTCGTACACTGCCTCCATAGCACATGCACACCCACCTGAAACAAGTCTGGCAGGATTTTATCACCCGCTGCTCCCTACCTTCTCCTTATTGGGGGACCCCATCTTTGGGCCCAAGCCTCGCAAGTAGAGTTTTGACAACTGCCATGCTCTGTCTATACCTCCAATCCTCCCACAATCTTGCAATAATCACTCCCTCACCAAAAACAAGGAGAAAGCCATGAAGATGATACCTTCACCTCTTTCCCGCCCTTGCTATCTCCAGTGATTTCTCACAAATATAGACCAACACCAATATAGAGTAGTAAGGAGCAACATCTTCACTCACCCACTCTCTCACTTTCTCTCTCAATCAGAAAACCAATACAAGACCCAGCTGATTGAAGTATCACCTTCTCCTCTTGCCACAACGGGCGACGACGTTGGGCGTCAGCTTCCATTATGAGGGCATAGTGGTGGTGATGCCCCATCGACTGTGGTCATCAGGAGAAGCAGCCCGGATGCAGCATCCCACAATCTCCTCCACTCCACCTACAAATGCACCAATAGCTCCCACAACCACTACCAAAGAGAGATCTGTGCAGAGAATACATTTACCTCTCTCACGTTTGTGCTTTCTGTAATGCCCCGAATCCCCATTACCGGACATCCGGGACATAATCAGAATCTTTGCCTTCAAATGCATCTCAACACGGTGAATAGTACGGAAATTTAAAACATCTTTATTGCCATCAGAGTTATTACACAATAATTACAAATATCAATTTAACATGGAAACAGTAACGTCCCCCTTTTTGACTCCAAATTCAATTCTTTCAATTTCTATATCACTTTAAACATAAACTAAGATAGTTATATTTCAAAGAAAAATCGGGCAGAGTTTCCCATGAAATTTCTGTCCCGAAACACAAAAAGCTTATGGAATTCTGCGCTAAATTCCGTAGCTCACATCACAGGCAATAATTTCACGGGCTCCCCAGGCCAAAATGAGCAGAGATATACAGGCAATCAATATATATGCTCTGGAGGCCAAACTCATAATAGAATACCAAATATCAATTAAAAACCATAAATTCCTTTGAAAACGTAGTAAGGTTTTTAGAAAATAATTTATAAACCATACCGCAGGACCCGGTACTCCACAACGAGGTGGGTACGGGTCAACAACATAACATACCACTCCACACTATACTCATCGTCATCATCCACATACTTATACATCAAAAATACAATTTAAACCATAACTTTCACTATTCACATAACTAAACTTATACATAATTTTCAAGCGTAAGAACTCCACTCTACAGATCTACGCCTCACCTCTGCTCTGTTGAGGACCTGTAACAGTAGGGGTCTAGGGTAGTCCAGAGACTCCCTAACCCCCAAACACTAAGGGGTTAGCCATTTCTGGTGTGAGTATAATTTACTAAATAAGCAAATAAATTAAATTTTATAAGTAAAACAGAACGAACTTACGATTACCAAGATAAACCTGAACATGTAAACATCATAAATGGAAATTCACATCAAATACTCTCCGAGTCATTTCCTGTATGCACAGCCATACCCGCTCACAACTAACTTATCTTTAGTTTGGAAATCATTCCCAAATAGTTGCTTAAGGCCCATCACCTTACGCCTTATGCAAATATTCCTATAGCTTTATTTTCCCATAAAGCTTTACATGCACAACAACTCTTTTTCCACGTAAACCGCACCTCCTTTACCATTCATTTGCATTTACAAACTCGCGACTTATATTCTTTCCCAATCACATATCACAGAACATCGCATTCGTTCATTTCTTACAATATATATCATCACGTCTCGCCATACATCACTTTCACAATCATAATTCATCTTGAATGGAAAATAAACGTGTATCCTGATTTCCTAGTGTTCATGTATGCCGTGACCTGAGTCTAATGCAAAAATGCAGAGTATAGAACAGATGCACTTAATCTAATGTCAGCAAGACTCTGGACACACATGCATCCCATACTACATGTGGCCCAGGTTAAGCCAATGTACTTAGTCTAATGCAAGCGAGACTTTGAAAATGTATGCATCCCATACTACATACTTTTCAAACCAAGCCGTTGTCTCCAAGTTTAGGGATTCGAACCCTCGCTACGCAATGCATTCTAATTCGGTCCACTTCCTGTTCCTGATAGTATGACATGGTTGAGGAGGCATCACATCGGACCCTCCTCGAAAGTTGTGACGAACTTACAGATATACAGTCCCACCGTATGGCAGTCAACGGTCCCACCGTTCTGCAGTCAACAGCCGTGACGAACTTAAGGATATAACGTATGGCAGTCAACGGTCCCACCGTTCTGCAGTCAACAGCCGTGACGAACTTAAAGATATACGGTCCCACCGTATGGCAGTCAACGGTCCCACCGTTCTGCAGTCAACAGCCGTGACGAACTTAAGGATATACGGTCCCACTGTATGGCAGTCAACGGTCCCACCGTTCTACAGTCAACAACCACGATGAACTTAAGGATATACGGTCCCACCGTATGGCAGTCAACGGTCCCACCGTTCTGCAGTCAATAGCCGTGACGAACTTAAAGATATACCGCAGCATACCTATAGCACCGTATCCCATACGACCCGTTTGTGTCCACCAGCATGTGCCCGAATCCCATCCGTTCGTACCACGGTACCTCAAGAATCAACAGTGCAAGATACGCCCGTTGCATGTATCCCTAATGACAGGAAGAGACAACCCCATAGTATCACCACCTAGTGCTAACTTTCAGAACGGGTTGGATTATAGGGAATCACCCCTAATACTAATTCGATCTTCAAGCAAAACAATAAAAGAAAACCTAATCAATGCAGTTTAGTGGAATAAGTTGTTACCAAGTCACACTTGGTGTCGATCAACAATGTCGAGTCTGTCCGGTCTGTCAGACGACAATCATCACAGGAATCACATCCACTGATTTTCAATACCTTCACAGGTCCGCGACCCAATAATCCTGGCCTGTGACCCTCAACGAGTGGTCCAACGGTGCCCAAAGAATGCAATATAAATCAAATGAAGGTAAGCACACACATAACCATCAATTTCTGACCATTGACAGACTCAGGCATCGAGACACCCAACACAATCGACCAGAGCTATATCCCAACTCACTCTTGTCCACCATGAGTATTAAGCACATGAACTTATCCAAGTTCCCAAATGAAAATGCTAAAACATCGTTAAAACCCGATAGCTCATGATCACTACACTGCGGCATGCAGAGAGTTCCTCATCAATTGTCCGATGAAATAATTCAAGAAATAGCAGTAGCTGTGACCCAAGCTACGCTCATCGGAATTCAACACAATCAGACTTCTAGAAGGGTAGGGAGATCCACAGCAATCTCCTAGTAGGCGACTCCCTCAAATATTTAAGAACTCAAGTCCCCGAGTCAACTTAAACTTGAAGTTTGGTCTAAACAACAGGTTGCTATCTTGCAACATCCATAACTTCCAATACACAATACAGAATTGCTCGATACTATCCATTCTGGAAAGATAAAGCCTTAGTCTACAACCTTCCAGCTAACCATTTCCTCGAATTCAATCATCTTGATACTATAAGACCTCATATACTCTCAATAGCATATTCTTCTTGCACTCTCTGCCCTTCCCAGTATCATAAGGTTTGCTCACTCATCAGAAATTCTCGATCCCGGGTCCTATGGGAAGGTGGGAATGTCTACTTCAACTTCCTAGTTGAACACCTCTTTCAGACTCCATCATTTGAGTTCTTGAAAGCACAAATTCCATCTTTGGAAAATCATAACTCTCAACCTATAAACTGGAATTACAAAATTCCAGATGGGTTAGAAAGCTATGACTCCCTACTACAACTCTCAAGTTGGTCAATTTCCCAATTCCTTAACCATTTCAGAGCAAGAAATTCCCAACTTACCCTCATAAACATGCTTCTTAACAAGCTCATATAAAAATGAGTTGTTCTTTGCCATACAACTATCTTTCTTAGCATTCCACTTATCATACAACGATAATCAAAATTCTCCAAACTCTCCCACAAGCTAAGAATTCACCATATACACACCAATTTACCCCATAACAACTTTTAACAATAAGAACTTTCCGTATTTAAAATTAAAACTCCATTTGGTTGAATTAAACCAGGATTGCTCCAAAACCGCCTAAGATTTTATCATAACAGTAAACATATATTTAGCATAATCATACTCACAGAATATCCTGCGTAGACTCGAAGCGCCAACACGCTATCCCGCATCCAAAGTCGCTAATATACCCTATCATCAAATCTCAAAGTAATTAAAACTCAAATCATCCAAACCAATCACAAAAGCTAAATGAGACCATCACAAATAAATAGGGTTTTGGGTTTTGGGTTTATCCCTTTATTTATTTTTGGAATAAATAAAGGGATTGCCCATCTTAAGGCCCATCACTTAGTCTATCCCTTGATTGCTAGGGCCTATTTCAGACTAAGTGATGGGCCTTGATTGCTGGATACCAAAAACAGAGGAAGAAGTTTTGCTCAAAATAAATAAATAAATAAAATAAAATAAAAAACAGAGAAGAAGTAGTATTAGACAACTTGCAGAAATTAGTACTATTGAGACACCTGGTTTGCCCTCTACTCTCTAGAATTTCGAGTTGGAATTGTCATTCAAGAGAAATCCAAAATTTATAACTGCTCATAATACTTGGATAGATCATATAGTGATCCCACCAAGGTAGGCTTGAATAAGAGTGATAACAACTAAGTAGAAGAGAATGTTAAGTATGCAGAGAAGAAACAAAAAAATAAAAATAAAAAAAAAGGAAAAGGTTAGAGAGAAGTTAATCCCGTCATTGTATTTTCCACAATCCTAGTATTATTATTCTCCAAATCTCTTAAGAAGAAACAATTTTTTTTTAAAAAAAAGGAAAATGTTAGAGAGAAGTTAATCCCGTCATTGTATTTTCCACAATCATAGTATTATTATTCTCCAAATCTCTTAACATGAGTTTATTGAAGACCAACTTGTAATCTCAGAAAAATGTAACCAGAAATGCCATAATTTTGATCAAATTAGTCATTATGTATTTATTTACTTATGTATGAAACTCAAACATGTAATTCGATCTCAATTCCTAAATTTCATTTATCAAATGAATCTAATTTTTTCTCATTCACAACCTCGTCCTCGTCACTTTGTAAGATTTCAGATTGAAGGGGACTGAACATTTGGACTCCAGTTTAAGAAATGAGCGCAGGTAAGCCATCTTTTAACCAGGGCTATATTGCATACTACAAGTCTACAACTTCAATTAATTTGATGAATTCTCCCCCGTTTGACTAATATTTTCTTAATATAGTTATAATTGGATGTCTTTAACATGAGGAGAAACAAAGAAACTAAAAATATGATCACTTAATTGAGAAGTAGAACCTCAAATTTTCTGATTACAGGTCATATGTTGTAGGTCGACAAACTAAAAATATGATCACTTAACAGTTAACAGACTAACCAGTCATATGTTGTTGATTACAGGTTGACAAACTAAAAATATGATCACTTTTTTCTTTGAAATTATTGCAGACTAATATATCTTTGACCCAGTATATGATTTTTTAAAGTATAGATGTCTCATTTCAATCCAAGAAAATAGGAAATTCTACAGAAACAATATCAGTATGTGCCTGCATCTCTTTCCCATCACAAATTTCAAAACTCAAGCATCAACAGATTCAACACAAAACATAATTGACAAATGACAATACTTAGATGGTTTATATATAACAATCAGCATATGGATCACTGGATCAAATTTGCAGCATTTGCTCAAAAGCTTTTAGTCACATTCAAACAAACAAATATTCTTACTTACAGTGGGAATTGAAGATTGAAGAAGATGAACGATCAAACAAAACAAATTTTTTGAAGAAGATGAAGTGAAGCTAGAAGGGGGGAGAGAGAGAGTACTGACGTTCTTTACAGTGTACAGAATGGGAATGAGTTAGTTGGAACTTGAAATTTTATTAATTAAAAGAGGAAACCTTTAGACTTCTGGTTCAAATATTAATTAAAATTTTTGTCTACTTACAAACCCTTATACTTAACAAAATTTTGGGCCCCCTCTTCTGAATTGGGCCCTGGGCGGTCGCCCAGCTTGACCCGGGCCAGGGCCGGCCCTACCCGTATCCTACTTTTTTTGTAAAATCACGTATTCCCGTGCCCGTGTCGTATCGTACCTGCACCCCGTACCCGTATCCGTGCTTCATAGGTAAAGAGGCATAGAGTTAGAATATTTTTGGGAGAATTTTAAGGTGTTGGTTTGTCTTCCGATTGAGACAAGGAGGTGAATGAGAATGAGAGTTTTACATTTTACAGATAGCTCTTCCATTTTACCCACTTCTATATTCTCATCATAAAGAACTCGCTTAAAGTCATTGAGGGGTTGGATGAAGTGACAGTGCATCCGTTGTATTCTCTTATGTAGTAGATATATAATTTGTCCACATAATTTAAGGTACTTCGATTTAGATATAAATTTTTATATGATTTATTTCTGATATCCAATATGGAAAAAATTCTAATCCTATAGTCTGATACCGATTTCTGATATTTAAAATCTTACCTTATGCAATGAAATTGTATTTTGATTTTTCAGAGTGCATCACTCCTTTTTCCGATATTTAAAAACTTACTTTGTCATGGTGCAGCGAGCAATATTTGTAGTTTTAATTGACGAAGTTCACATACCGAGTTCTGATCTCCACATTAAAGTGTTTCAAGAATTATTCAAGCTACTATATTGATTCTCTTTAATGTTTGCAAAATTAGAACGTTTGTAAATAATTTAGATTGACTTATTAATTATTAATTTCTTTCCTATTTGTAAATTTCACTTACGAAGAATATTAATTATAATATTTCTAATAATTAATATAGTAATTATAATTTCCACTAATTATTTTTAATAAATGGGGAATAATTATTGAGGCTAGAAATAAAAATAAAGGAAATCTTAATGGACTACATACTTGATTAATATATTGAAGGTATTTACCTTCTAAATTTTGAAGGCACCAGATCTCAATTTAGTCTCGTCAAACAGTCCATTGTCGAACAGTCAATGGTGGACCGAAAGACTGGTGTTTTGCATGGTCCAAATCCACGCTCGATGTGCCCCATTGGATCTCATTCCAAATCCCGATCCCCAACAGAAATCCATCCCTCTCTTTCTGCCTCATTGCATGTTTGAGATGTTGTTGTTGTTCAAGGGTAACTTTGCTTTAAAAAATTTCTTGATTAATACTACTAGTATTCCTGTTATTACTGTTAGGTTTGTATAATTTTAGAGTTTTAAGTGTATTTATATTCATAAATTAAGATGTCGAAATAGCATTACTGCATATAGTACATATATGCACTAGCATTAAGATTTTTTTGCACTTTGCACATGTGCTGCCCGTGCCTTTTGTCTTTCTACTTCTTGCAGCTATAACACACTGTTATTAGTATCCTATGATGTATGCGATATGTAGGGTATTAAGTAATACAGTTTACAGGAAATGGACACAATCGTATCCAGTAGCTAGGATGATTAGTCATACAATGCATCAACTCTGTGCATCTTTTCCTTCAAAAAACAAACAAACAA
The DNA here is from genome assembly GCA_017893485.1 of Hemerocallis citrina. NCBI lineage: Eukaryota > Viridiplantae > Streptophyta > Magnoliopsida > Asparagales > Asphodelaceae > Hemerocallis > Hemerocallis citrina. The sequence goes on from CM030363.1 coordinate 24,303,783, forward strand.
AAAATCTCTGTGTATTTTATGACACGATATGTATCATATGTAGGGTAAAGAATGATTTAGATTAGCTCATTTGAGTATTAATTATCTAAGCCGAATACTTTCTCTGCTTTGGTGATGTTGTTGGTTTTACTTTTCTTTGTACCATCTTTTTTTTTTGAAGAAACATTGTAAAATTGTCAACCTAGTTCTTTGTGAATTTTTGTGCCCCCTCGGTCTTGTTCAATGAGATTAAGTGGTTGTGTATGATAGTTGTGAATGTTTGGTGGGTATGTTGAACCAATTTTGAATCGAAAAACCATGCCTGATAGAATTTCACCTGACAACTTACAAGTGACATAAAGTTCAAGCAACATGAGATACTTAAGAAATTGTGAATATATTCGAAATATATAAATTACCTTAATCTATTGTGTATTGTACATATTATGAATGAAAAGTTTTTCTTTGAAACCATGTTTAACAAGGAAGAAAATACCTAATGTGACATGGATTCATAAGCCAACCTATTTTAGTGTGGTACCCTTTTCGCTCCTTGTAACTCGAGGCAAAACCATGAAACGGAAATTTCAGAAATAGTGGACCCCCAGTGAACGCTATTTTTTTTTTATGACATGAGCTACACTTTTTGACATGAAGAGTGAAACCTCATTTTGTTGATAATAATTTAATTCCACTATTTGGTTAATATATGACACCTATGTTTTCTTGTAGATATTACTTCTGCAATTGAAATAAACTTGCTAAGTTGGATTTTTTATATTGGAAATTGCAGTTTATGTATATAAAAACCTACAGTTCATTGTTTTGTTTCGTTTGATTTTTTTTCCCTTTTCCTCATCCTGCTAAGATAATGTCTTTTGGTTTGTTAATATATGAAAATTCATCCATCTGCAAGAACGCCATAACAATTTTTTGTGTGCGTGTGATCCCAAAACGTATTCATAATGCCATGAATTATATTCCTCATTATAATCCAAGTGCTGACAGTGCATGATTGATGATGAGCAGAACAATCACCACACCAGTCAAGTTATGTTCGATGACACAGAATGTGATGGTAGCATTGCAAGGCTTGTTACTCATTTGTGCAGGATTGCTTGGAATTATACTGGCAAAAAGTGCTAGCTATTCTCGGTATGTTAATTATGTGTTGTGAGATATCTCAATGTTCTAGACGATTGCAACAGGCTTCTTTGCGCTTGTGTTCTACTTGGATACAGAGGTGACATTTTTGGGACGTATTGTTGTCAAACGTTTGTATTTCCTCACCCCATTTCTTCTCATTATGTCTTTTATTGGTTGGTGCATTGCATTTTACAGTTATGCTTATTAAAGCAAATGGTTTTAGTATGAAATTTTGACGCTTTTAAATTTCTGAAACTTGCATCTTTCAAGACTGATTGGAATATGATGGTTGTATTTGTTTCTTCAATGAATGTTCAAAAATCATTGGCATCCCGTGAAACGTATTACATTTGATTCTCTCATCTGAGTTTTTTTGTAACACTTGTGTTGCATTCTGAGCATGAAACTGGTAAGTTTGGAGGATTAAAAGTTCAGAAGTCATTAATCCTCCAAACTTGATAATTAAAATATCAAGAAGCGGTTAGAACTGCCTCTGAGGGATAATCACGAATGTGAATTACTCTTTATCCTTCTGAATTGGTTTGTAATGGGTTGGTACCCGTATCCAATAAGACAAATCCGTTTATGGATTGTTAGGCTTTGAACAAGAGACCCAGTTTCTAGTTCGGACCTGTTTGTAGGTGAAATTACCGTTTTACCCCGGAGGGCTTTAAGATTCATGCCCGATTTAAACGGTCCCGATTTAATCCTATTTTTAGCTATATCACAAACATTTACCATAATGCCCAGTCTTCAGGCCCTATATTAGGCCAAGCTTCTATGTTGAAACTCAAAAAGTACGTCCAACTAAAAATTGAGTGTTTCAAATGAAAAGTCGCTATAAAATTGATACTCCAAAATTGGCTTGATTTTGACTCTGTTAATAAACAGACGTTGCTGAGAATTAAGAGTTTTCGGCAGCGCTTAAAACTTTGTTGTTTCAAAGGAACTTATTGTGTAGCCTCTCTGTTTACCAAAAAAAAACACCAATTTTGGAGTATCAATTTACCCTTACCATAGTGATTCTACATGAAGGGAATAGTTCAAGTTTGTTTTTGTTTTTGCTTTTGTTTTTTTTGTTGTTTTTTTTGTTTTTGTTTTTGTTTTTTTTTTGTTTTGTTCTTTCAAATTTAACCTTCTATCTATGTTGGGACATGGGAACAATCACCGCAGTTGAAAGAATAGATTTCGATTAAATACATCATTGGGATGAGGATTTATTCTAGTTAACCTCGACTGTTGGAATGAAGAGGATTATGTTACAAGACAATAGACTAAAGTAGACATAGCAAATAATATCATGATTGAGCTATGTTGTTCGAGCTAGCCCCAAAAACCTGGGTTAGAGGCTATAGCTTCTTGTTGTTTAAATTGAAGTATGATTCACATTTAGTTTCTTTTCCTTCCTACAGAAACAGAAACAATCAAAAACCTTTTTTACTTCTTAGAATGTATACTTTTTTTTAGTGTATATGGTATATAAGATTGAAAGTTATTGTCGGCAGTAGTGGGAGCCCCACCATTCCAACCATTTGGGGGAAAAAAGGGCTGAAAGCACCGAATTCAGTGCCACAGCTTTGACCAAAAAAGAAAGAAAGAAATGATGGGCGACATTTCTTTACTCCCGCTCCTTATAAATACATCTTCAGTGAAGTGAAGATGTAGCAGAAGTGAGGAAGAAGTGAGGAAAAAAAGAAGAAGAGGAATTAAGAGAAAACATAGTATTGTAAGAGTTTTCTCAAGAGAGGTATTATTGTATCTTCTTAGAGGTTGTTTGTCTACTTTGTATTTTCCTCAAATTTGTTAGAGATGGTTGTTTCTCCTACTATAAGAGATAGTGAAATTGTTCTCTTCTTATATCTAAAGAGAATGTACTGTAATTCTTACTTTCAATAGTGAAATCCTATTACACTTGCCTCGTGATTTTTACCCCATCTTTTTTGGGGGTTTTCCACATAAAATATGTCACTTATCTTCCTAAGTGTTTCCTCTTCCAAAGCAACTGAAAGAAATAGATGCCGATTTCTAACTCTTCTCCCTAAGTGCATCATCCTCCAAACCCTCGACCACACATGCTACTGAAAGCTTCTCCTTGGCACATTTTCCGTCTAGCATGGTGGTTAACAAGTTTGATAAATTTGGCAGTAAATATATCAAGTTGAAAATTTTAAGATCATTTGTGTTCATCGCCTTCAGTTCAAATAACTCCTGATTGAACTGGATGATCTGGAAGAGCTGTATCTTCCATCCTTGGCGAACACCACAACTTTCTCTTCTTGTGCATCTGATCCTGTGACGACGATTCTGTGTAGTCAGTTTTGAGTCTTGCCTAAAGACTTGCCGGGCTTCTCTCAATGGGTTTGCACCTGACGACGTTCATCAATGACAACCGGATTTGAACCAAGGCTTTTGAATTCTCCTCCCAATTCTCCTACTTTGCGCCAATTTGTCTCCTTTTATCTCCTTCTAGGGTTAGATTCAAGCCCTATTGAACTGATGCATCGTGCATGTCCACATTCCAGAGATCAAAGTTGAACTTACCGTTGAATCGATTGATCTTCGTGAATTGCTCTGTCATCTCCAAGGATCTCGAGCAACCCCTTTCTACAACCTGATGCTCTGATACCAATTGTTGGGAATTCCCTGGTGAGTTATGTGACACGATCACTACAAACCACCAAGTAATAGATCAAACCAAACAAACCAAAGCACAAAATTTTATCCCATTTGGGGCAAACCCTAATCTAGAGGAGAAATAATCATGATGATATTCAACTAGAGAAGATACAAGAGTTACAGCCACTCTTACTAGAGAAAATACTTGTTGTTTATAATTGGAAAACGTCTCAAATTCTCTTCAATGAAGAACTCTCTCTCTTAGCTCTTATTGGAGCCATTACAATGATGAATTTAGATATCTAGAGAAACCCTAGGTTTTAGTCTTCATATAATAACAATATGATATAGACTGAAGTAGAAGCTACACGATAGAAGACGTACGATTTAACTTGAAGAAGAAGTTGGGCTTTTAACTAATCACTAAGACCTAGCCCGTTTTGTTGTTGCTGCTCCGATGTGGTCGTCTGCCCCTACGGTGGTCACTATGCTCCAAGTCAGAGAGTTTGCAGTCGGGGCAGCGGCCGATTGTCCCCCGACTGCCCCTCGACTGCCCCTGCGATGCTGCTGCTTCTCTTCTTGCTTCCAACATTGCTTCTATCCCATCTTCGCTTCACCCGCTTCTATTCGTATTAGATTAATATGCAAGACATAGACTCAACACTATAGCCAAAATGAGGTCAAAACAGTGAATTACTAAATTTCATGAAAGTTGCCCAAAACTATGGACCAGCCCACAAAATGAGGAAAATAGTGAAATATAAAATTACATGAAAATAATTGAAAACTTAGGACTATATATAGCCCACAAAATAAGACCACAAAAGTAAAAAAACAAAATTTCACGAATTTGGTAGAAAACTGTGGACATATAGTTCACAAAAAGATGTCAAAATAGTGAAATATGAAATTTCACGAAACTGACAAAAAACTGTGGACTATAGCCCACTAAATGAGGCCACAGTGAAACACAAATTTGCGCAAAAATAGCGAAAACTGTTGACTAAAAAAAGAGGCCAAAAAGTGAAATGCAAAATTTTACGAAACTTGTCGAAAACTGTGGTCTACGGCTACAAAAAAAAAAGTTCGAAAAGTGTGGCCTAAGGCCAGAAAATGTGTCAAAAATAATGAAATACAAAATTTCGCGAAAATGATCGCAAAATATGGACTATATTGTCCACAAAACAAGGCAAAAATAGTAAATACAAAATTTGATGAAAATGCTAAAATTGTTGACTATATCCTACCAAATAAGGTCAAAGAAGTGAAATACGAAATTTCACAAAATTGGCCCAAAATTGAGGTCTACAGCCCACAAAATATGGCCAAAACAGTGAAACACGAAACTTGACGAAAATTGCCGAAAACTGTGGACTATATCCTACAAATGATGCTAAAATAGTCAAATAATAAATTTCACGAAAACGGCCGAAAATTGTGGACTATAATTCAGAAAATGAGGCCAAAAGAGTAAAATACGACATCTCATGAAAGTGCTCGAGAACAGTCAAAATGAGGAAAATAAAAAATATCACGAAAATGGTCGAAAACTGTGGACTATAGCCTACAAATGAGGCTAAAAGAGTCAAATACAAAATTTCACGAAAACGGCCGGAAACTCTGCACTATAACCTACAAAATGAGGTCAAAACAGTAAAATACGAAATCTCATGAAAGTGATGGAAAATAGTGCAGTATAGCCCATTGAATGAGGGAAATAAAAATTCTTACGACAGTGGTTGAAAACTGTGGACTATAGCACCCAAATGAAGCTAAAACAGTCAAATACAAAATTTCACGAAAACGGCCAGAAACTGTGGACTACAACCCACAAAATGAGGCCAAAACAGTGTAAGATAGCCACAAAATGAGGAAAATAAAAATTCTCACAAAAGTGCTCGAAAACTGTACCCTACACATGAGGCTAAAATAGCCAAATACAAAATTTCACGAAAAGGACTAGAAACTGTGGTTTAGAAACCACAAAATAAGGCCAAAATAGTAAAATACAAAATCTCATGAAAGTGATTGAAAACAGTGTACTATAGCCCACAAAATGAGGGAAATAAAAAATCTCATGAAAGTGGCCGAAAACTGTGGACTATAACAAATAAGGCTAAAACAGTCAAATACAAAATTTCACGAAAACGTCCAGAAACAGTGGACTATAACCCCAAAAATATGGCCAAAACAGTAAAACACGAAATCTCATGAAAGTGATCGAAAACACTGTACTATAGCCCACAAAACGAGGGAACTAAAAAATATCACGAAAGTGGCTGAAAACTGTGGACTATAGCCCACAAATGAAGTCAAAACAGTCAAATACAAAATTCACGAAAACAGCTGGAAACTGTGGACTATAACCCACAAAGTGAGGCCAAAACAGTAAAATACGAAATCTCATGAAAGTGATCGAAAACAGTGTAGACCCATAGAATGAGGGAAATAAAAATTCTCACGACAGTGGTTGAAAACTGTGGACTATAGCCCACAAATGAGGCTAAAACAGTCAAATAAAAAATTTCACAAAAATGGCCAGAAACTATGGACTACAACCCACAAAATGAGGCCAAAACAGTGTACGATAGCCACAAAATGAGGGAAATAAAAATTCTACGAAAGTACCCTAAAACTGTGGAGTAGCCCACACATGAGGCAAAAATAGTTAAATACAAAATTTCACGAAAACGACTGGAAACTGTGGTTTATAAACTACAAAATAAGGACAAAACAGTAAAATAAAAAATCTGATGAAAGTGATCGAAAACAGTGTACTATAGCCCACAAAATGAGGGAAATAAAAAATCTTACAAAAGTAGCCGAAAACTGTGGACTGTAGCCCACAAATGAGGCTAAAACAGTCAAATACAAAATTTCATGAAAAGGTCCGGAAACTGTGGACTATAACCGAAAAATAAGGCCAAAACAGTCAAAATACGAAATCTCATGAAAGTGATTGAAAACAGTGTACTATAGTCCACAAAATGAGGGAACTAAAAATATCACGAAAGTGGCTGCAAACTGTGGACTTATAGCCCACAAATGAGGCTAAAACAGTCAAATATAAAATTTTACGAAAATGGCCAGAAACTGTGGACTATAACCCACAAAATGAGGCCAAAACAGTTAAATACGAAATCTCATGAAAGTGATCGAAAACAGTGTACTGTACTATATAACCCAAAGAATGAGGGAAATAAAAATTCTCACGACAGTGGCCGAAAACTGTGGACTATAGCCACTAATTGAGGTAAACAGTCAAATACACAATTTTGCAAAAATGACCGGAAACTGTGTACTACAACCAACAAAATGAGGGAAATAAAAAATCTCACGAAAGTGGCCGGAAACTGTGGACTATATAGCCCACAAATGAGGCAAAAACAGTCAAATACAAAATTTCACAAATACGTCCGGAAACTGTGGACTATAGTCCAAAAAATATGGGAAATAAAAAATCTCACGAAATTGGCCGAAAACTGTGGAATATAGCTCACAAATGAGGCTAAAACAGCCAAAAGCAAAATTTCGTGAAAACCGCCGAAAACTGTGGACAATAAACCAACAAAGTGAGGTCAAAACAGTAAAATATGTAATCTCATGAAAGTGATTGAAAACATTGTACTATAGCCCACAAAAAGAGGGAAATAAAAAATCTCACAAAAAGTTGCCGAAAACTGTGGACTATATTCATCTGTGGGCTATATAGTCCACAGTTTACTACCACTCTCGTGAGAATTTTTATTTACCTCATTCTGTGGGCTATAACACACTGTTTTCGATCACTTTCATGAGATTTTGTATTTTACTGTTTTGGCCTCATTTTGTGGGTTATAGTCCAAAGTTTTCGGCCGTTTTCGTGAAATTTTGTATTTGACCTTTTTAGCCTCAATGGTGGGCTATATAGTCCACAGTTTTCAGCCACTTTTGTGATATTTTTTATTTCCCTCATTTTGTGGGCTATAATACACTATTTTGATCACTTTCATGAGATTTCATATTTTACTGCTTGGTCTCATTTTGTGAGTTATAGTCCACAATTTCTGGCCATTTCCGTGAAATTTTGTATTTGACTGATTTAGCCACATTTGTGGGCTATAGTCCACTGTTTTCGGGCACTTTCATAAGAATTTTTATTTCCCTCATTTTGTGGGCTATAGTACACTGTTTTCCATTACTTTCATGAGAATTCGTATTTTACTGTTTTGGCATGATTTTGTGGGTTGTAGTTTACAGTTTCTGGCCGTTTTCGAAAAATTTTGTATTTGATTGTTTTATCCTCATTTGTGGACTATAATCCACAGTTTTCAGCCATTGTCGTGAGAATTTTTATTTCCCTCATTTTGTGTGCTATTGTACATTGTTTTTGTTTTAGCCTTATTTTGTGGGTTATAGACCACAGTTTCCAGTCGTTTTCGTGAAATTTTGTATTTGACTATTTTAGCCTCATGTGGGGGCTATAGTCCACAGTTTTTAAGCACCTTCGTGAGAATTTTTATTTCCCTCATTTTGTTGGCTATAGTCCACAGTTTTCGGTGTGAGAAATTTTCTTTCCCTCATTCTGTGGGCTATATAGTACACTGTTTCCGATCGCTTTCATGAGATTTCGTATTTTTTTGTTTTGGCCCCATTTCGTGGGTTATAGTCCAAAGTTTCTGGCCGTTTTCAGGAAAATTTGTACTTGACTGTTTTAGCTTTAGGTCCACAGTTTTCGGCCACTGTCATGAGAGTTTTTATTTCCCTGATTCTGTGGGCTATGGTACACTGTTTTCGATCACTTTCATGAGATTTCGTATTTTACTATTTTGGCCTCATTTTGTGGATTATAGTTCACAGTTTCCGGCCGTTTTCATGAAATTTAGTATTTGACTGTTTTAGCCTCATTTGTGGGCTACAGTCCATAGTTTTTGGCCACCGATGTGAGATTTTTTATTTCCCCCATTGTGCGGGCTATAATACACTGTTTTTGATCACTTTCGTGACATTTTGTATTTTACTGTTTTGGCTTTATTTTGTGGGTTATAGTCCACAGTTTATTGCCACTCTCGTGAGAATTTTTATTTCCATCATTTTGTGTGCTATAATACACTGTTTTCGATCACTTCCATTTGATTTCGTATTTTACTGTTTGGGCATCATTTTGTGGGTTATAGTCCACAGTTTCAGGCCATTTTCATGAAATTTTGTATTTGACTATTTTATCCTCATTTGTGGGTTATAGTCCACAGTTTTCTGCCACTTTTGTGATATTTTTTTATTTCCCTCATTTTGTGGGCTATAATACATTGTTTTTGATCACTTTCACGAGATTTCGTATTTTACTGTTTTGGCCTTATTTTGTGGGTCAGTCCACATTTTCCGACAATTTTCATGAAATTTTGTATTTAATTGTTTTAGGCTTATTTTTGGGCTATAGTCCACTGTTTTCGGGCACTTTCGTAAGAATTTTTATTTCCCTCATTTTGTGGGCTATAGTACAATGTTTTCGATCACTTTCATGAGATTTCGTATTTTACTTTTTTGGCCTGATTTTGTGGGTTGTACTCCACAGTTTCTGGCCGTTTTCAAGAAATTTCGTATTTGACTGTTTTATCCTCATTTGTGGGCTATAGTCCACAGTTTGCGGCCACTGTCGTAAGAATTTTTTTTCCCCTCATTTTGTGGGCTATAGTACATTGTTTTTTTTTGGGCCTTATTTTGTGGGTTATAGACCACAGTTTCCAGTCGTTTTCGTGAAATTTTGTATTAGACTGTTTTAGCCTCATATGGGGGCTATAGTCCACAGTTTTCAAGCACTTTCATGAGAATTTTTATTTGTGGGCTATGTCCCCAGTTTTCGGCATGAGAATTTTATTTCCCTCATTCTGTGGGCTATAGTATACTGTTTTCGATCACTTTCATGAGATTTCGTATTTTACTATTTTGCCCTTATTTTGTGGGTTATAATCCACAATTTCCGGCCGTTTTCGTGAAACTTTGTATTTGATATTTTTATCCTCATTTGTGGGCTATATAGTCCACAGTTTTCGGCCACTAACGTGAGATTTTTTATTTCCCTCATTATGTGGGCTGTACACTGTTTTCAATCACTTTCATTAGATTTTCGTATTTTACTGTTTTGGCTTTATTTTGTGGGTTATAGTCCACAGTTTACTGCCAATGTTGTGAGAATTTTTATTTCCAACATTCTGTGGACTATTTTCGATCACATTCACGAGATTTCGTATTTTTCTTTTTTGGCCTCCTTTCATGGGTTATTGTCGAAAGTTTCAGGCCGTTTTCGTGAAATTTTGTATTTGACTATTTTAGCCTTATTTGAGGGGATATAGTCCACAGTTTTCGGCCACCGTCTTGAGAATTTTTATTTCCCTCATTTTGTGGGCTATAGTATACTATTTCCGATCACTTTAATGAGATTTCATATTTTACTGCTTTAGCCTCATTTTGTGGGTTATAGTTCACAGTTTCTGGCCATTTTCGTGAAATTTTGTATTTGACGGATTTAGCCTCATTTGTGGGCTATATTCCACTTGTTTTGGGCACTTTCGTGAGAATTTTTATTTCCCTCATTTTGTGGGTAGTACACTGTTTTCGATCACTTTCATGAGAATTCATATTTTACTGTTTTGGCCTGATTTTGTGGGTTGTAGTCCACAGTTTCTGGCCGTTTTCGAGAAATTTTGTATTTGACTGTTTTATCCTCATTTGTGGGCTATAGTCCATAGTTTTCGGCCACTGCTGTGAGAATTTTTATTTCCTTCATTTTGTGAGCTATTGTACATTGTTTTTGATTGGCCTTATTTTTTAGTTTTACAGGCCACAATTTCCAGTCGTTTTCGTGAAATTTTGTATTTGACTATTTTAGCCTCATGTGGGGGCTATAGTCCACAGTTTTCAAGCACTTTCGCGAGAATTTTTATTTCCCTCATTTTGTGGGCTATGTCCACAGTTTTAGGCGTGAGAATTTTTATTTTCTTCATTCTGTGGACTATAGTTTACTATTTTCGATCACTTTCATGAGATTTCGTATTTTACTATTATGGCCTCATTTATTGGGTTGTAGTCCAAAGTTTCCGGCCGTTTTCGTGAAATTTTGTATTTGACCTTTTTCGCCTTATTTGTGGGCTATAGTCCACAGTTTTCGGCCACTAAAGTGAGATTTTTTTATTTCCCTCATTGTGTGGGTTGTACACTGTTTTCGATCACTTTCATGAGATTTTTGTATTTTACTGTTTTGGCCTTATTTTGTGGGTTATAGTCTACAGTTTACTGCCACTGTCGTGAGAATTTTTATTTCCATCATTCTGTGGACTGTTTTCGATCACTTTCACGAGATTTCGTATTTTACTGTTTTGGCCTCATTTTGTGGGTTATTGTCCAAAGTTTCAAGCCGTTTTCGTGAAATTTTATATTCGACTATTTTTGCGTCATTTGTGGGCTATAGTCCACAGTTTTTGGCCATCGTCGTGAGAATTTTTATTTTCCTCATTTTGTGGGCTATAGTACACTATTTCCGATCACTTTCATGAGAATTCGTATTTTACTGTTTTAGCCTTATTTGTGGGCTATATAGTCCACAGTCTGCGGCCACTTTCGTGTGATTTTTTATTTCCCTCATTTTATGGGCTTTATTACATTGTTTTCGTTCACTTTCATGAGATTTTGTATTTTACTATTTTGGCGTTATTTTGTGGGTTACAGACCACAGTTTGCAGCTGTTTTCGTGAAATTTTGTATTTGACTTTTTTAGCCTTATGTGTGGGCTATAGTCCACTGTTTTCGGGCAGTTTCGTGAGAATTTTTATTTTGCTCATTTTGTGCGCTATATAGTACACTGTTTTTGATCAGTTTAATGAGAATTCGTATTTTATTGTTTTGGCCTGATTTTGTGGGTTGTAGTCAATAGTTTCCGGTCGTTTTCGTGAAATTTTGAATTTGACTGATTTAGCCTCATTTGTGGGCTATAGTCCACTGTTTTCGGGCACTTTCGTGAGAATTTTTATTTTCGTCATTTGGTGGGCTATAGTAAACTGTTTTCGATCATTTTCATGAGAATTCATATTTTACTGTTTTGGCCTGATTTTGTGGGTAGTAGTCCACAGTTTCTGGCCGTTTTCGAGAAATTTTATATTTGACTGTTTAATCCTCATTCGTGGGCTATGTCCACAGTTTTCGGCCACTGTCGTGAAAATTTTTATTTCCCTCATCTTGTGAGCTATTTATACATGGTTTTTGTTTTGGCCTTATTTTGTGGGTTATAGACCACAGTTTCAAGTCGTTTTCGTGAAATTTTGTATTTGACTGTTTTTGCCTCATGTGGGGGCTATAGTCCATAGTTTTCAAGCACTTTCGTGAAAATTTTTATTTCCCTCATTTTGGGGACTATAGTCCACAGTTTTCGGCGTGAGAATTTTTATTTCCCTCATTCTGTGGGCTATATTACACTATTTTCGTTCACTTTCATGAGATTTCATATCTTACTGTTTTGGCCTCATTTTGTGGGTTATAGTCCAAAGATTTAGGCCGTTTTCGGTAAATTTTGTATTAGACTATTTTATCCTCATTAGTGGGCTATAGTCCACAGTTTTCGGCCACTTTTGTGATATTTTTTATTTCCCTCATTAGTGGGCTATAGTCCACAGTTTCTGGTCGTTTTCGTGAAATTTTGTATTTGACTGTTTTAGCTGTATTTAGTCCACAGTTTTCGGCCACTGTCGTGAGAATTTTTATTTCCCTGATTCTGTGGGCTATAGTACACTGTTTTCGATCACTTTCATGAGATTTCGTATTTTACTATTTTTGCCTCATTTTGTTGGTTATATAGTCCACAGTTTCCGGCCGTTTTCGTGAAATTTAGTATTTGACTGTTTCAGCCTCATTTATGGGCTATAGTACACTGTTTTCTATCACTTTCGTGAGATTTCGTATTTTACTGTTTTGACTTTATTTTGTGGGTTATAGTCCACAGTTTTCTAACACTCTCGTGGAGATTTTTATTTAACTCATTCTGTGGGCTATAACACACTATTTTCGATCACTTTCATGAGATTTCATATTTTACTGCTTGGCCTCATTTTGTGAGTTATAGTCCACAATTTATGGCCATTTCCGTGAAATTTTGTATTTGACTGATTTAGCCTCATTTGTGGGCTATAGTCCACTGTTTTCGGGCACTTTCGTAAGAATTTTTATTTCCCTCATTTTGTGGGCTATAATACACTGTTTTTGATCACTTTCATGAGATTTCGTATTTTACTGTTTTGGCCTTATTTTGTGGGTTATAGTGCACAGTTTCCGGCCATTTTCGTGAAATTTTGTATTTGACACTTTTTAGCCTTATTTTTGGGCTATAGTCCACAGTTTTCGGCCACTTTCGTGAGAATTTTTATTTTCGTCATTTAGTAGGCTATAGTACAATCTTTCCGATCACTTTCATGAGAATTCGTATTTTATTGTTTTAGCCTCATTTTGTGGGTTACAGTCCACAGTTTCGGGACGTTTTCGTCAAATTTTGTATTTGACTGTTTTAGCTTCATTTGTGAGCTATAGTCCACAATTTGCGGCCACCTTCGTGAGATTTTATATTTCCCTCATTTTTTGGGATATATTACATTGTTTTCAATCACTTTCATGAGATTTCGTATTTTACTATTTTGGCCTTATTTTGTGGATTATGAACATTCATGAAATTTTGTATTTGACTGTTTTAGCCTCATGTGTGGGCTATAGTCCACTATTTTTGGGCACTTTTGTGAGAATTTTTATGTTCCTCTTTTTGTGGGCTATAGTACACTGTTTTCGATCACTTTCATGGGAATTCGTATTTTACTATTTTGGCCTGATATTGTGGGTTGTAGTCCATATTTTGTGGCCGTTTTTGAGAAATTTTGTATTTAACTGTTTTATCCTCATTTGTGGGCTATAGTCCACAGTTTTCGGCCACTGTCGTGAGAATTTTTATTTTCCTCATTCTGTGGGCTATAATACACTATTTTTGATCACTTTCATGAGATTTCGTATTTTCCTATTTTGGCCTCATTTTGTGGGTAGTCCACAGTTTCACGCCATTTTCGTGATATTTTGTATTTGACTGATTTAGCCTCATTTGTGGGCTATAGTCCACTATTTTCAGGCATTTTCGTGAGAATTTTTATTTCCCTCTTTTTGTGGGCTATAGTACAGTGTTTTCGATCACTTTCTTGAGAATTCGTATTTTACTGTTTTGGCCTGATTTTGTGGGTTGTAGTCCACAGAATCTGGCCGTTTTCGAGAAATTTTGTATTTGGCTGTTTTATCCACAATCGTGGGCTATAGTCTACTGTTTTCAGTGACTGTCGTGAGAAATTTGATTTCCCTCATTTTGTGGGCTATAGTACATTGTTTTTGTTTTGGCCTAATTTTGTATGTTAAAGTCCACTTTCTCTAGTCGTTTTCATGAAAATTTGTATTTGACTATTTTAGGCTCATGTGGGGGCTGTAGTCCACAGTTTACAAGCACTTTCGGGAGAATTTTTATTTCCCTCATTTTGTGCGCTATAGTCCACAGTTTTCGGCGTGGAAATTTTATTTCCCTCATTCGGTGGGTTATAGCACAGTGTTTTCGATCACTTTCATGAGATTTTGCATTTTACTATTTTGGACCGTTTTATGGGTTATAGTCCACAGTTTTCGATCGTTTTCGTCAAATTTTGTATTTGACTGATTTAGCCTCATTTGTGCGCTATAGTCCACTATTTTCGGGCACAGTTTTCGGCCACTGTCGTGAGAATTTTGTTTCCCCTCATTTTGTGGGCTATTGTACATTGTTTTTGTTTTGGCTTTATGTTGTCGGTTATAGACCAAAGTTTCCAGTCGTTTTTGTGAAATTTTGTATTTGACTGTTTTAGCTTCATGTGGGGGCTATATTCCACAGTTTTCAAGCACTTTCGTAAGAATTTTTATTTCCCTAATTTTGTGGGCTATAGTTCACAGTTTTTGGCATGAGAATTTTTATTTCCCTCATTCTGTGGGCTATAGTACACTGTTTTTGATCACTTTCACAAGAATTCGTATTTTACTATTTTGGCATCATTTCGTGGGTTATAGTCCAAAGTTTCAGGCCGTTTTCGAGAAATTTTGTATTTGACTATTTTAGCCTCATTTGAGATATTTTAAATTTCCCTCATTTTGTGGGATATAATACACTATTTTTGATCACTTTCATGAGATTTTGTGTTTTACTATTTTTGGCCGTATTTTGTGGGTTATAGTCCACTGTTTCTTGCCATTTTCGTGAAATTTTGTATTTGACTGTTTTAGCTTTATTTTGTAGATAGTCCACAGTTTTCGGCCACTGTCATGAGAATTTTTATTTCCCTCATTCTGTGGGCTGTAGTACACTGTTTTCGATCACTTTCATTAGATTTCGTATTTTACTATATTGGCCTCATTTTGTGGGTTATTGTCCACAGTTTCAGACCGTTTTCGTGAAATTTAGTATTTGACTGTTTTAGGCTCATTTGTGGGCTATAGTCCATAGTTTTCGGCCACTGACGTGAGATTTTTTATTTTCCTCATTGTGTGGGCTATAGTACACTATTTTCGATCACTTTCATGAGATTTCGTATATTACTGTTTTGGCTTTATTTTGTGGGTTATAGTCCACAGTTTACTGCCATTCTCGTGAGAATTTTTATTTACCTCATTCTGTGGGCTATAGTACAATGTTTTCGATCACTTTCATGAGATTTCGTATTTTACTGTTTTGGCCTCATTTTGTGGGTTATAGTCCACAGTTTCAGTCCATTTTCGTGAAATTTTGTATTTGACTATTTTAGCCTCATTTGTGGGAGTTCACAGTTTCGGCCACTTTTGTGATATTTTTTATTTTCCTCATTTTGTGGGCTATAATTCACTATTTTTGATCAATTTTATGAGATTTCATATTTTACTGTTTTGGCCTTATTTGTTTTGCGTTATAGTGCACAGTTTCCGGCCATTTTTGTGAAATTTTGTATTTGACTGTTAGCCTTATTTTTGGGCTATAGTCCACAATTTTCGGGCACTTTCGTGAGATTTTTCATTTCCCTCATTTAGTGAGTTATAGTACACTATTTCCGATTACTTTCATGAGAATTCGTATTTTACTATTTTGGCCTCATTTTGTGGGTTGTAGTCCACAGTTTCTGACCGTTTTCATGAAATTTTGTATTTGACTGATTTAGCCTCATTTGTCGGCTATAGTCCACTGTTTTCGGGCACTTTCGTGAGAATTTTTATTTCTCACATTTTGTGGGCTATAGTACGCTGTTTTCGATCACTTTCTTGAGAATTCGTATTTTACTGTTTTGGCCTGATTTTGTGGGTTGTAGTCCACAGTTTCTGGCCGTTTTCGAGAAATTTTGTATTTGACTGTTTTATCCTTATTTGTGGGCTATAGTCCACAGTTTTCGGCCACTGGTGTGAGAATTTTTATTTTTCGCATTTTGTGGGCTATTGTACATTATTTTTATTTTGGCCTTATTTTGTAGGTTATAGACCACAGTTTCCAGTCGTTTTTGTGAAATTTTGTATTTGACTGTTTTAGCCTAATGTGAGGGCTATAGTCCACAGTTTTCAAGCACTTTCATGATAATTTTTATTTCCCTCATTTTGTGGGCTATAGTCCACAATTTTCGGCGTGAGAATTTTTATTTCCCTCATTCCATGGGCTGTCGTACACTGTTTTCGATCACTTTCATGAGATTTTATATTTTACTGTTTTGGCCTCATTTCGTGGGTTATAGTTGTAACGCCCCGAATTCCAAATAGACCGAATTCGAGATTCCACAGGATCTTTACACTTCACTTCGTACAATTTTACAAGGAAATTTAAACTTTCCATCGTACATCAGAATTCTTTACATTGTTTACACAGCGGAAGATGAAGATGAAGTACAACAATGAAAATAATATACAACTTGTACATCTTTAACATATAGTTAATCAACAGCATCAAAACCAACTTTATTCCTGCTTGAAGATTCAACTCCTGCATATAAGACTATGGGCACGTCAGTTGATTACAACCAACGAAAAATGTTATACACGGCCATCCTCTCTATGCCGGAAATATAACGATCTCAATACTTTAACAAACCACAAATTTGAATGCAAATAAAGTGTTAAATGTGACTACACTAAACATGTAATTGTATGCGATGCCTTAATGCCTAATGCAGATATTTTATACCAAGATGTCACTAATGCATACTTGTTCGGATTCTATGCATCCCATACTACATAGGTCTGAGGGCAAGCACCTACGTACTCCACAATAAAGGGTTCGATCCCTTGCCATGACAAACTATCCAGTAATAAAACATAGTTGAGACGTTCCACGAGTATGGATCTCAGTCCCGGAGAACCACCGCCCGACTGTTATACAGACTCCTCATCGTACGAACCTCCGGCAAGTGCCCCTTTAGCCCCGAAAACTATCCGCCCGACTATGCATACTCCCGGATTTAAAATAAAAGCTCGTCTCCTACGAGGCAACCACAGTCTCGGAGTACACCGCCCGACTTGGTCTATAGTCCCGGAGAACCACCACAGTAAATCCACCGCCCGACTATATAGAGTGCCCCACTTACGTTTGCCTAGGTTTTACTACATCTTCACTTAGTGCCTAGTTCTTAAGTTCAAGACATGAACAATTTATCATACCTAGAGTTAGTTTTACTCCCTACCGGACTTAATCACAAATACCGAGATAGCTTCATGGCAAATCTCAAAATATAACTCAATTCTTTTTATTTCAACAATGTCGGTACCTGAGGTCGTACTAACTCTAAATCACAACCTTTCATGTACAAGAACCCATGGGTACTCATACCCTTCAATAAACATGTCCTAACTCAAAGTATTCTTATCTTCAACTTAATCACAATGTGATCAATGTCTTATCTTGACACTATTCATGATCCATTTATTCATTCATACTCTTTCAAAAAACAATAATTCTTTTCATGAACACAAATTCATCACTTGAAATCTCATTTAACAATTTAAGCTCATGTAATGTGTCTCAACTACATTAAAATATTTCTTAAACAAAAATAAGAGTATAATCTCTTCAAGAGAAATCACTTTCCACAACAATATTTTATTCTTCTTCTAAAATAAAATCTCATACTCTTTAATAATTAAAACTTAAGTGAAAAACTCATTTTCTATTTCAATTTCTACTTTTTAACTTCTCAAATATACTTGAAAAATTCTACAACTATTTCTAATAAATTCTATTTCATTTTATAAGAATTCTAGATTTTTTCCCAAAATTTTCTTTGCATTACAATTCATCTAAAATCCATAAAAACCCCAAAAAACAAAAGAGCACCCTCAGGTTTCGAACCAAGCACCCCCGCACACACACAGCAAGCACTCAAAGCCCAACCTACTAGCCAATAAGTCCATATGGACTTGGCATCAAGAATCCAAACCGAAAACCCCTTGTATTGACTCTTCGAGTTTCAGAAATATTTAAACAAACAAAATAAAAATGGGTTTAACAAGTTTCAAACCCAAGACCTCCTGCACACTACAGTGACTTATGGTGCACCGACTAACCAGTAAGTCCAAGTGCAATTTCTGATGTGAAGTTATACTAATAGGCTTTTGTTCAACCGTACTGTTATTCAATTATTTTCACAAACTCGATTGTCCAATTGATCTAATCTTTCTAATTGATTATGATTCTCTCATTCATACTAAGTATTCTAAAAAAACAGTAAGTTACGAATTTTTAATTGATATCTTAGACCTGTATCAATTTCAAAAATATTTTTCTATCATTAATGATCATGAATTGCATCATTCCAATTTAATCAAAAGTAGCAATATGTTTCTTTTTAATCACTTTATAAGATTTTATTTGTACTCAAATAAACTACACTACAATTTGTTTCAACTATAAGAGAAGTCTCACAAATAAGTTATATATTTTGACATGTACAATTTAACAAGCATACTAGTATGATTCATGGCATTAATTTTTTTGTTAAATATTTTTCTTTATAATTATCAAAATGGCAATTAGTTACTTAATTGTAAAAAATTTTCTTTCATTCATGGCATACTACATTAGCATGGATTATGTCTAAATATTTCACATCAAATTCAATTTATACTACTCATTTATAAATTTTAGCATGCATTCTCTACTTTTAGAAAGAAAGAGATCACCCACCTCTTATGAAGAATTAACAACCAAGAATGGAGAGACAACTTCTAGCTCCTAGCTCCAACAAGCAACTCCTTGTCCTTCTCCTCCTAGCAAGATCTCTCCAATGCACAATGGTACTAACTTTCTCTCTTTCACTTTTTCCTCTCTCTATTTTTTGTTTATTTTAAGTGTGAAATGAGAATAAAACAACTAGGGTATTTATAGGACAAAGTGAGGGTTCAAATTGCAAATTTCTTCACCTAATAAATTACTCAACTTAATTCTCCATATCTTCATTACCTTAACTCTCATAACTCCCAACTCTTCACTACTCCACCTCTTCAAAAACCTAACCCCCACCTCTTCAACTCCAAAACTGATCTCACACTCTCTCTGAGAGCTCTCCCTCACGTGGGCCCCACACCAAACCTGCCACGTCACCGCCCAAGTGGCGCCACAGCAACATGCTGTCTCTTTTACTTGTTCACGTGTGGGCCCCCCATCACACAATTCACCATATCACATATATTTTTCAAAGTGCCATCTTGCATTATATTTTACTACTAACAGCCAACACTTTTCATATATATATATATATACATTTTTACTAATATATACTATTATATATTATTTTTAGAAATTACGGGGTGTTACACACACTCTGAAATTTATTTTGAAAACAAATACTCTTAAATGCACGCACTGAAAAATACGTACTTCGCACGTAAAACATAAAAATACGAAATTCGGTTTTATCAACGGAAAAATATTAAAGATAATAAAATTACAATATAAGACAAATGTATTTATTAATTTTATATATTTCACGACGTAATCATTACGTACATGAAAAACACGTGTATTACACGTACAAAAGTATTTAGATCAAAATGCAAGAAAATGAATTTCCGTTTTATAAAATGGATTCGAACACATAAAATAATTAATAGAAACACATGAATATCACATGTAACGGTGGAAAAACACTTAATTGATACGTGCATCGAAAACACAAAAAAACACGTAAAAATACAGAGATTGAAATATTACATTTTTGTTGACTCAAAATATGGTAAAATCAACACGGAAAATGCATAAATAGTCGGTAATCAAAATACGTAGTGAAAACATGTTACAAAATACATGTGCGTAACACACGAGGGTAAAATTGTCATTTTCAATTTTGCGGGGTGTTACAATAGTCCAAAGTTTCAGGCCGTTTAGGGAAATTTTGTTTGACTATTTAACCTTATTTGTGGGCTATAGTCCACAGTTTTCAGTTGTCATATTTTTTATTTCTCTCATTTTGTAGGCCATAATACAATGTTTTCGATCACTTTCATAAGATTTCGTATTTTCTAGTTTTTGGCCGTATTTTGTGGGTTATAGTCCACAGTTTCTGGCCGTTTTCGTGAAATTTTGTATTTGACTGTTTTAGCTTTATTTTGTGGGTTATAGTCCACAGTTTTCGACCACTGTCGTGAGAATTTTTATTTCCCTCATTCTGTGGGTTATAGTACACTGTTTTCGATTACATTCATGAGATTTCGTATTTTACTATATTGGCCTCATTTTGTGGGTTATTGTCCACAGTTTTAGGCCGTTTTCGTGAAATTTAGTATTTGACTGTTTTAGCCTCATTTGTGGGCTATAGTCCACAATTTTCGGCCACTGACATGAGATTTTTTATTTCTCTCACTGTGTGGGCTAGTACACTGTTTTCGATCACTTTCGTGAGATTTCGTATTTTACTGTTATGACTTTATTTTGTGGGTTATAGTCCATAGTTTACTGCCACTCTTGTGAGAATTTTTATTTACCTAATTCTGTGGGTAATAGTACACTGTTTTCGATCACTTTCACGAGATTTCGTATTTTACTGTTTTGGCCTCATTTAGTAGATAATAGTCCACAGTTTCCGAACGTTTTCGTCAAATTTAGTATTTGACTGTTTTAGCCTCATTTGTGGGCTATAGTCCACAATTTGCGGGCACTTTCATGAGAATTTTTATTTCCCTCATTTTGTGGGCTATATTACATTGTTTTCGATCACTTTCATGAGATTTCGTATTTTACTGTTTTGGTCTTATTTTGTGGGTTATAGACTACAATTTGCAGCTGTTTTCGTGAAATTTTGTATTTGACTGTTTTAGCCTCATGTGGGGGCTATAGTCCACTGTTTTCGGACACTTTTGTGAGAATTTTTATTTTCCTCATTTTGTGGGCTATAGTACATAGTTTTCGATCACTTTCATGAGATTTCGTATTTTACTAATTTGGCCTCATTTTGTGGATTATAGTCCACAGTTTCCAGCCGTTTTCGTGAAATTTTGTATTTGACTGTTTTATCCTCATTTGTGGGCTATAGTCCACAGTTTTTGGCCACTGTCGTGATAATTTTTATTTCTCTCATTCTGTGGGCTATAGTACACAGTTTTCGGTCACATTCATAAGATTTCGTATTTTACTATTTTGGCCTCATTTTGTGGGTTATAGTCCACAGTTTTTGGCTGTTTCATGAAATTTTGTATTTGACTAATTTAGCCTCATTTGTGGGCTATTGTCCACTGTTTTCGGGCACTTTCGTGATAATTTTTATTTTCCTCATTTTGTGGGCTATAGTACATCGATCACTTTCACGAGAATTCGTATTTTACTGTTTTGGCCTGATTTTGTGGGTTCTAGTCCATAGTTTCTGGCCGTTTTCGAGAAATTTGTATTTGGCTGTTTTATACTCATTTGTGGGCTATAGTCCACTATTTTCGACCACTGGCGTGAGAATTTTTATTCCCCTCATTTTGTGGGCGATAGTACATTGTTTTGTTTTGGCCTTATTTTGTGGGTTATAGACTACAGTTTCCAGTCGTTTTTGTGAAATTTTGTATTTGACTGTTTTAGCCTCATGTGGGGGCTATAGTCCACACTTTACAAGCACTTTCATGAGAATTTTTATTTCCCTCTTTTGTGGGCTATTGTCCACAGTTTTTGGCGTGACAATTTTTATTTCCCTCATTCTATGTGCTATAGTACATTGTTTTCGATCACTTTCATGAGATTTCGCATTTTACTATTTTGGCCTCATTTTGTGGGTTATAGTCCACCGTTTCCAGTCGTTTCCGTAAAATTTTGTATTTGACTGTTTTAGCCTCATTTGTGGGCTACGTCCACAGTTTTCGGCCACTGACGTGAGTTTTTTTTTTCCCTCATTGTGTGGGCTGTACACTGTTTTCGATCACTTTCATGAGATTTCGTATTTTACTGTTTTGGCCTTATTTTGTGGGTTATAGTCCACAATTTACTGTCACTGTCATGAGAATTTTTATTTCCATCATTCTATGGACTGTTTTCGATCACTTTCATGAGATTCCGTTTTTACTGTTTTGGCCTCATTTCGTGGGTGATAGTCCAAAGTTTCAGGCCGTTTTCGTGAAATTTTGTATTTGACTATTTTAGCCTCATTTGTGGGCTATAGTCCACAGTATTCGCCCACTGTCACGAGAATTTTTATTTCCCTCATTTTATGAGCTATAGTACACTATTTCCGATCACTTTCATTAGAATTCGTATTTTACTGTTTTAGCCTCATTTTGTGGGTTACATTCCAAAGTTTCTGCGCATTTTCGTCAAATTTTGTATTTGACTGTTTTAGCCTTATTTGATGGCTATTGTCTATAGTTTGCGGCCACTTTCGTGAGATTTTTTATTTCCATGATTTTGTGGGCTATATTACATTGTTTTCGATCACTTTCATGAGATTTCGTATTTTACTATTTTGGCCTTATTTTGTGGGT
The DNA here is from genome assembly GCA_017893485.1 of Hemerocallis citrina. Taxonomy (NCBI): domain Eukaryota; kingdom Viridiplantae; phylum Streptophyta; class Magnoliopsida; order Asparagales; family Asphodelaceae; genus Hemerocallis; species Hemerocallis citrina. The sequence goes on from CM030363.1 coordinate 24,326,499, forward strand.
TACAGATCACAGTTTGCAGCTGTTTTAGTGAAATTTTGTATCTGACTGTTTCAGCCTTATGTGTGGGCTATATAGTCCACTACTTTCGGGCACTTTTGTGAAAATTTTTATTTTCCTCATTTTGTGGGCTATAGTACACTGTTTTCGATCACTTTAATGACAATTTGTATTTTACTGTTTTGGCCTGATTTTGTGGGTTTTAGTTCACAGTTTCTGGCCGTTTTCGAAAATTTTTGTATTTGACTGTTTTATCCTAATTTGAAAATATAGTCCACAGTTTTCGATCACTATCGCGAGAATTTTTATTTCCCTCATTCTGTGGGCTATAGTATGTAGTTTTCGATCACTTTGATGAGATTTGGTATTTTACAATTTTGGCCTCATTTTGTGGGTTATAGTCCACAGTTTCTGGACGTTTTCGTGAAATTTTGTATTTGACTGATTTAGCCTCATCTGTGGGCTATAGTGCACTGTTTTCGGGCACTTTCGTGAGAATTTTTATTTCCCTCATTTTGTGGGCTATAGTATACTGTTTTCGATCACTATCATGAGAATTTGTATTTTACTGTTTTGTCTGATTTTGTGGGTTGTAGTCTACAGTTTCCAGTCGTTTTCGTGAAATTTTGAATTTGACTGTTTTTGCCACATGTGGGGGCTATAATCCGCAGTTTTCACGCACTTTTGTGAGAATTTTTATTTTCCCCATTTTGTGGGTTATAGTCCATAGTTTTCGGCGTGAGAATTTTTATTTCCCTCATTCTGTGGGCTATAGCACACTGTTTTCGATCACTTTTTTGAGATTTCGTATTTTACTGTTTTGGCCCCATTTTGTGGGTTATAGTCCAAAGTTTCCGGCCATTTGCGGGAAATTATGTATTTGACTATTTTAGCCTCATTTGTGGGCTATAGTCCACAGTTTTCGACCACTTTTGTGATATTTTTTATTTCCCTCATTTTGTAGGCTTATAATACACTCTTTTCGATCACTTTCATGAGATTTCATATTTTACCATTTTTTGCCTTTTTTTGTGGGTTATAGTCCACAGTTTCTGGCTGTTTTCGTGAAATTTTGTATTTGACAGTTTTAGCTTTATTTTGTGGGTTATAGCCCACAGTTTTCGGCTACTGTCGTGAGAATTTTTATTTCCCTCATTCTGGGGGCTATAGTACATTGTTTTCGATCACTTTCATGAGATTTCGTATTTTACTATATTGGCCTCATTTTGTGGGTATAGTCCACAGTTTCAGGCCATTTTCGTGAAATTTAGTATTTGACTATTTTAGCCTCATTTGTGAGCTATCGTCCACTGTTTTCGGCCACTGACGTGAGATTTTTTATTTCCCTCATTGTGTGGGCTATAGTACACTATTTTCGATCACTTTTGTGAGATTTCGTATTTTACAGTTTTGGCTTTATTCTGTGGGTTATAGTCCGCTGTTTACTGCCACTCTCGTGAGAATTTTTATTTACCTCATTATGTGGGCTATAGCACACTGTATTCGATCACTTTCATGAGATTTCGTATTTTACCGTTTTGTGGGTTGTGGTCCACAGTTTCTGGCATTTTCGTGAAATTTTGTATTTAACTATTTCAGGGTCATTTGTGGGCTATAGTCCACAGTTTTCGGCCACTTTTGTAATATTTTTTATTTCGTTCCTTTTGTGGGCTATAATACACTGTTTTTGATCACTTTCATGAGATTTCATATTTTACTGTTTTGACCTTATTTTGTGGGTTATAGTCCACAGTTTCTGACCATTTTCGTGAAATTTTGTATTGGACTGTTTTAGCCTTATTTTTGGGTTATAGTCCACAGTTTTCGGGCACTTTCGTAAGAATTTTTATTTCCCTCTTTTTGTGGGCTATAGTACACTATTTCCTATCACTTTCATGAGAATTCGTGTTTTACTGTTTTTGCCTCATTTTGTGGGTTACAGTCCACAGTTTCCGAATGTTTTCGTCAAATTTTATATTTGACTGTTTTAGCCTCATTTGTGGGCTATAATCCACAGTTTGCAGCCACTATCGTGAGATTTTTTCCCCTCATTTTGTGTGCTATAGTTGTAATGCCATGGATCTTTGTTACGTGTCATCCGTGACTTCACCAGAATCGTTTCCTTCAAATGCATCTCAACACTGTAAATAACACGGAAATTTAAAAACTTTTATTGTCAAATAGAATCATTACATTAATAATTACAACCCTTATCTTGTTCTTGAACAAGGAATACAAATTACATAAACTTATTACAACTGATTACAGAAATATTCAAGCTCTGCTTGCGAAGCTATCGGCTGTCTTCCAGATCGGCAATCGATTGGTCACTGCCGAAATCTTGCGGAGTGGTCTATTTGTCTCCATGGGACTTGCCCTTCGGCTTGAGTCTTCTACTGCGCGACTCTGATATTCCTGCACCTTCTTAAATGATAGGTATGTACACTGCCGCTCCACTTGGATGCCCTACTGGCCTGGTTCTCCTACCCTCATGACCCGGTATTCGGTACCTAATTAAATGGGCACGTCAGTAATTTTACTGATGCAATGCTGTTAAGAAAACATCGATATTTAACTAGCACACCCACAATTCATCTTGAAAGGAAAAGAAACGTGTATCCTGATTTCTTAGTGTTCATGTATGCCATGACTTGAAGTCTAATACAAAACACAGAGTACAGAATAGATGCACTTAATCTATTGTTAGCAAGACTCTAGACACACATGCATCCCATACTACATGTGCCCCAGATCAAGCTGTTTCTCCAGTTCAGGGATTTGAACCCTCACTATGCAATGCATTCTAATTCGGTCCACTTCCTATTCCTGATAGTATGACATAGTTGAGGAGGTATAAATAAAAGAAATAATTCAGGGTACCCCGTTGTCACCAATAATTATTGCTTCGGACCCTCCTCGAAAGCTGTGATGAACTTACAGATATACACGCAGCATATCCATTGCACAGAAGATCCATTATGATCCGTTCTTGTCCACCAACATAGAACATGGCGGCCTCGAAGGTCTAAATATCCACCAGGAAATCGGACATCCCGTTCTTACCATGGTACTTCAGGAATCAATAATGCAAGATACGCATAGCAGCACATATCCCTAATGACAGGAAGAGACAACCCCATTGTATCACCACCTAGTGCTAACTCTCAGAACGAGTTGGATTATAGGGAATCACCCCTAACACCAATTCGGTCTTCGAGCGAAACAATAAAGGAAAACCTAATTAATGCAGTTTACTGAAAACAAGTTGTTACCCAAATCACACTCGGTGTCGATCAACAATGTCGAGCCTGTCCGGTCTGTCAAAATAATAATCATCACGGAAATCACATCCACTGATTTCCAATACCTTCACAGGTCAGCGACCAAATAATCCCGGTCCGTGACCCTCAGCGAGTGGTCCAACGGTGCCTCAAGGATGCAATATAATTCAAATGAAGGTAAGCACACACATAACCTTCAATTCTTGACCATTGACAGACTCAGGCATCAAGGCACCAAACACAAACCGACCAGAGCTATATTCCAACTCACTCATGTCCACCATGAGTACTAAGCACAGGAACTTGTCTAAGTTCCAAATAAAATGCTAAAAACATCATTAAAAATTCGATAGCTCATGATCACCACACTACGGTATGCAGAGGGTTCCTCATCAATTGTCCGATGAAATAGTTCAAGAAATAGCAGTAGCTGTAACTCAAGCTATGCTCCTCGGAATCTAATATACTCAGAATTTCTAGAAGGGTAGGGAGATCTACTGTAATCCTCTAGTGGACGACTCCCTCAAATTCTTTAAAGAACTCAAGTCCCCCAAGCTAACTTAAGCTCGAAGTCAAAACTAAACAACATGTTGCCATACTTGCAATGATCATAACTTACAGCACACAAATCAGAATTGCTTGATACTATCCATTCTGGAAAGCTAAGACCTTGGTCTACAACTCTCCAGTTAACCATTTCCTCAAATTCAATCATCTTGACACTCTAAACATCTCATACACTCTCAGCGGTATGTTCCTTCCTGCACTTGCTGCACCTTTCCAATATTATAAAAATTTGCTCACTCATCAGAATTACTCGATTCCGGATCCTATGGAAGGATGGGAGTGTCTACTACAACTTTCTACTTGAACACACTCTCAGATTTAATCACTAAAGTCCTTGAAAACAACAAATTCCATCAGGTGCGCAAACAGGGGGAAAATTGACTTTTCAATAATCACGGCTTCGACTAGACTAGATTTGCCATCATCTTTGAAAAATCATAGCTCTCAACCTACAAACTGGAATTACAAAATTTTAGTTGGGTTAGAAAGCTATGACTCCCTACTACAAATCTCTAGTTGGTCAATTTTCCAAATTCTTAACGTATAAATCAAGAATTTAACATCTTCACAAACCAGTCGATTTGCACTAGGCTGAACCTTGTTCACTTTGAAATTCAATAATAAGTCAAATCTAAGTCCAATGCTCATGAAATTTGAGATTATTAATCCACACATATACCATTTCATTATGTCCAAAATTCACATTCCGATTCATATCACACAAAGAGGTATGACTCTTCAACCATAGCATACAATTTCAGCTGCCCTTTCAACAGGGTGTCCACTGCTCCTTACTAAACAATTTTGAAACCTCATCAAATGACCTCTAGAAATTCTAACTTTTGAGAATCATCAACTGGACTCATACCAAAAGGTACTCCCAAAATTTCATAGCAATCTCAGGTACACCCAAGTAGTTTTGGTCATTTGAACTTCAGCCCGAACTCAGTCAGCTTCAGCCACCACTTCCAGACCATCCACATTCTAAAAATTTTTTGCGGCATCAAACGACCTTGGAAAATTATGAAATCTAAGACTATAGTTTTAGACACATATAAGAGTGTCCACAAAAATTTCCAGCTCAAAATTACCAACCTACACCGAGTTACAAGGTCGGAAAACCCACCCAAAATCCACACAGCAACAACCATTTCGGCTGCTCTCTGTCCAGATTTGGAACAATTGTTTGGGCTACTAAATTGCTTCCAAAAATTATGAAAAATATCATGGATACTATACATACATAGAAGAATAATTTCCCAAAATTTGAGCTCATAATTCAGAGCCATTTGGGAGCAAGAAATTCTCAAACATACCCTCACAATCATACTCCTTAACAAGCTTTAAGAAAAAAAAGTTGTTCTTACCATACAACTATGTTTCCCTAGCACTTCACATACTCATACATGGTCACAAAATCATAGCTACTACTACTACTCATCCATTTCACACCAAAAAGAAAATAAATACCAAGTTTAGAGTTTAAGAGATCACCCACTTCTTCAAGTTGCAAAAACTCTTACTAGCTTGTTTGCTTGCTTCCTTGCTCCTTGCACTTGTATAACTTAGCCTCCTCAAATCCCCTAGTACTCTTCTCCTCTTCCCCTACTCAAAGGCTCCTTCTTTCTCTCCTTCTCCTTCTCTACTTTTTTTTGAAGCAATCAAAACAAGAAGAAAAATGAATGAGAAGAAGATGGAGTGGGATGTTTATAGGAAATGGGGAGTTAGGGTTTCTTGGAGATGGGCCGGCCAAGTGTAGGGTGTGGATGGGGTGGGGTGGAGTGGATGGTGATGTATGGTAAGATGAAGTGCCAACACATTAATTTAGAAGTTTCTTGGAAACTTCCTTGAAGCTTCATAGAAACTTCCCACTCTCTTGAAGTCAAATACACATATAACACATGGTGAATCTTCTCCACCATTGGATCTTCATCAAGATCAAGCCATGATCACATGATACTACGGTTCCTAACCCTAGGTTAGGTCAAGTAACCCTAGGTCACCAAACCCCGATTCTAACCTTAGTGCACAAATATAATCCACATTCAATCCAAGCACTAGCTTAATTAAAAAAGTGACCAATATATATAAGTTTAAAATCTATAAAAATACATGTTTTATAGAAATTAAATTTTTCTCCCGACAAATGTCTGGTCAAAACAATCGGGACAAAACCACAGTTTAGTCGAGAAGATATTCCGAGCTTACCTCATCAGGTTCAGAACAACTCATATGTCTGAAATCTCTCAATTAAAACTGATAATTGTTAGAAAAATATGTAATCGTGTGCAATATACAGATGTGCACGGATTACTATGCAAAAAATAGCCATATGCTATTTTGTGGGGTATTACAATAGTACATTGTTTTTGTTTTGGCCTTTTTTTGTGGGTTATAGACCACCGTTTCCAGTCGTTTTTGTGAAATTTTGTATTTGACTGTTTTAACCTCATGTTGGGGCTATAGTCCACACTTTACAAGCACGTTCGTGAGAATTTTAATTTCCTTCATTTTGTGGCCTATTGTCCACAGTTTTCGGTGTGAGAATTTTTATTTCCCTCATTCTGTAGGCTATAGTACACTATTTTCGATCACTTTCATGAGATTTCGTATTTTACTATTTTGGCCTCATTTTGTGGGTTATAGTCCACAGTTTCCGGTCATTTTTGTAAAATTTTGTATTTGACTGTTTTAGCCTCATTTGTGGGCTACGTCCATAGTTTTCAGCCACTGAAGTGAGATTTTTAATTTCCCTCATTATGTGGGCTCTACGCTGTTTTTGATCACTTTCATGAGATTTTGTATTTTACTGTTCTGGCCTTATATTGTGGGTTATAGTCCACAGTTTACTGCCACTGTCGTGAGAATTTTTATTTCTATCATTCTATGGACTGTTTTCGATCACTTTCATGAGATTTCATATTTTACTATTTTGGCCTCATTTTGTGGGTTATAGCCCAAAGTTTCAAGCCGTTTTCGTGAAATTTTGTATTTGACTATTTTAGCCTCATTTATGGGCTATAGTCCACAGTTTTCGGCCACTGTCGTGAGAATTTTTATTTCCCTCATTTTGTGGGCTACAGTACACTATTTCCGATCACTTTCATGAGAATTCGTATTTTACTGTTTTGGCCTCATTTTGTGGGTTACAGTCCAAAGTTTCCGGGCGTTTTCGTCAAATTTTGTGTTCGACTATTTTAGCCTTATTTGTGGGCTATTGTCCACAGTTTGCGGCCACTTTCGTTAGATTTTTTATTTTCCTGATTTTGTCGGCTATATTACACTGTTTTCGATAACTTTCATGAGATTTCGTATTTAATTATTTAGGCCTTTTTTTGTGGGTTACAGACCACAGTTTGTAGCCGTTTTCGTGAAATTTTGTATTTGACTGTTTTAGCCTTATGTGTGGGCTATAGTCCACTGTTTTCGGGCACTTTCGTGAGAATTTTTATTTTCCTCATTTTGTGGGCTATAGTACACTATTTTCAATCACTTTAATGAGAATTCGTATTTTACTGTTTTGGCCTGATTTTGTGGGTTGTAGTCCACAGTTTCTGGACGTTTTCGAGAAATTTTATATTTGACTGTTTTATCGTCATTTGTGGGCTATAGTCCACAGTTTTCGGCCACTATCATGAGAATTTTTATTTCCCTCATTTTGTGGGCCATAGTACACAGTTTTCGATCACTTTCATGAAATTTCGTATTTTACTAATTTGGCCTCATTTTGCGGGTTATAGTCCACAATTTCCGGACGTTTTCGTGAAATTTTGTATTTGACTGATTTAGCCTCATTTGTGGGCTACAGTCCACTGTTTTCGGGCACTTTAGTGAGAATTTTTATTTTCCTCATTTTGTGGGCTATAGTACACTGTTTTCGGTCACTTTCATGAGAATTCATTTTTTACTGTTTTGGCCTGATTTTGTGGGCTGTAGTCCACAGATTCCAGTTGTTTTCGTGAAATTTTGTATTTGACTGTTTTTGCCTCATGTGGGGGCTATAGTCCAAAGTTTTCAAGCACTTTCGTGAGAATTTTTATTTCTCCCATTTTGTTGGCTATAGTCCACAATTTCCGGCGCGAGAATTTTTATTTCCCTCATTCTGTGGGCTATAGTACATTGTTTTCGATCACTTTCATGAGATTTCTTATTTTATTGTTTTGGCCTCATTTCGTGGGTTATAGTCCAAAGTTTCCGGCCATTTTCAGGAAATTTTGTATTTGACTATTTTAGCCTCATTTGTGGGCTATAGTCCACAGTTTTCGGCAACTTTTGAGACATTTTTTATTTCCCTCATTTTCTGGGCTATAATACACTGTTTTCGATCACTTTCATGAGATTTCGTATTTTACTGTTTTAGGCTTTATTTTGTGGGTTATAGTCCACAGTTTCTGGCCGTTTTCATGAAATTTTGTATTTGTCTGTTTTAGCTTTATTCTGTGGGTTATAGTCCACAGTTTCTGGCCGTTTTCATGAAATTTTGAATTTGTCTGTTTTAGCTTTATTCTGTGGGTTATAGTCCACAGTTTTTGGCCACTGTCATGAGAATTTTTATTCCCCTCATTCTGTGGGCTATAGTACACTGTTTTCGATCACTTTCATGAGATTTCGTATTTTACTATATTGGCCTTATTTTGTGGGTTTATAGTCCACAATTTCAGGCCGTTTTCGTGAAATTTAGTATTTGACTGTTTTGGCCTCATTTGTGGGCTATCATTCACTGTTTTCAGCCACTGACGTGAGATTTTTTATTTCCCTCATTGTGTGGGCTATATTACAGTGTTTTCGATCACTTTCTTGAGATTTTGAATTTTACTGTTTTGGCTTTATTTTGTCGGTTGTAGTCCACAGTTTACTGTCACTCTCGTGAGAATTTTTATTTACCTCATTATGTGGGCTATAACGCACTGTTTTCGATCACTTTCTTGAGATTTCGTATTTTATTGTTTTGGCCTCATTTTGTGGGTTATAGTCCACCGTTTCAGGCCATTTTCGTGAAATTTTGTTTTTGACTATTTTAGAGTCATTTGTGGGCTATAGTCCACAGTTTTCGGACACTTTTGTGATTTTTTTATTTTCCCCATTTTGTGGGCTATAATACATTGTTTTTTATCACTTTCATGAGATTTCGTATTTTACTGTTTTGACCTTATTTTGTGGGTTATAGTCCACAGTTTCCGACCATTTTCGTGAAAATTTGTATTTGACTATTTTAGCCTTATTTTTGGGCTATAGGCCACATTTTTCGGGCACTTTTGTAAGAATTTTTATTTCCCTCATTTTGTGGGCTGTAGTACACTATTTCCGATCACTTTCATGAGAATTCGTATTTTACTGTTTTAGCCTCATTTTGTGGGTTACAGTCCACAGTTTTCGGACATTTTCGTCAAATTTTGTATTTGACTGTTTTAGCTTCATTTGTGGGCTATAGTCCACAGTTTGCTACCACTATTGTGAGATTTTTTATTTTCCTCATTTTGTGGGCTATATTACATTGTTTTCGATGACTTTTATGAGATTTTATATTTTACTATTTTGGCCTTATTTTTTGAGTTATAAACCACAGTTTGTAGCCGTTTTCGTGAAATTTTGTATTTGACTGTTTTAGCCTCATGTGTGGGCTATAGTCCACTGTTTTCAGCCACTGACATGAAATTTTTTATTTCCCTCATTGTGTGGGCTGTACACTGTTTTCGATCACTTTCATGAGATTTTGTATTTTACTATTATATGGCTAAAAATGGGGTTAAATCGGAACCGTTCAAATTGTTCACGAACCTTAAAGTTCACAGGGGCAAAATGGTAATTTCATCTACAGATGGGTCCGAAATGTGCATTGGGTCTCTTCTCTTGAGCCCAATAACCCATGAAGGGATATGGTCAACGAAGAGCGGATCCTAACCCGTTGAGAGATAGTATAGGAAGATATGGAGAGATCCTGATTCGTCCATATCCTTGGGGGTGGTTCTAACCACCTCTATCCAGCCACACTGGGGAGTAGAGATTCACTCTTATCTCGAAGAAGATCCCCACGGCGACTATAAAAACCCCCTACCTCCTACCGTTACATGGTGGTCACTCTTTGCCTACCTAAAGTTTTTTCATATTCTTTTCTGAGTATTGACTAGAGCGTCGGAGGGTGCGTTGCGGGGATCCATCCCGGTATTTCACACTTTGTGCAGGTTAGCGGCAGCACCAAGGAGCCAGCCTATCAACAGTGGAAAGGGTAAGATTTGACTCATTCGATTCCTCTCAAACTCACAAATTCATCTGACTGCCCCCACACCGAAATCAGCGGCAAAAGATTGGTACCGTATGTGGGAACTCGAATAGCAATCTGACCCTACCCCATTAACCAAAGCCACTCCTAGCTATGCCTCCGAAGAAGGGGAAGTTCGTGGCCTCCAACCACTGAACAACCTCCATTCTCCTTCCGCCTCCGGAGGCTCTGCCTCTGTCCGTCCAATCGGCCCCGCAGCTCGAACAGCCAATTCCTCAATCCGTTCAGCAGCCTCTAGGGCCTCAAGTGGCCGTTAGGGAGCCCTCTCGACGAAGTCGCCAAAAGCAACCCCTGCTTCAAGTCCATATCTCCGTACACAACCCTTCCACCAACTCCATGGCCTCCCATAGCCCTCCAACGCCAAATGATCTGCGAGATGTTCTTAACCATCGGCAGAACGTTACAGATCTTCGAATCTGCTTGGATGAAAGGTGGACTCGTGAAGGGAACCCTCGCTGGGAGCATCAGAGGGACCGGTCACCTCGCAGGACAGATCACAGAGGGTCTAACTCTCCCAGGAGGTGGAGAGAGTCACCCCAACATCCCCAGAGAAGAAGCCGCTCCCCAACTGGCCGTCCTACCCCTCGACCTCATCGGGAGCAGGAGGCCCCCGTTACGAGGGCGGAGTTCCAACAGTTCTAGGAGGCGGTCCTACAGGCCCTTAATGTCGCCCCCAACAACGACCAATATGCTCCCAGTCTTCGGCCCGCTCCCAACCATCGCCGCCGCTGTCCCAGTCCTCGGCCGGCTCCGAGCCGTTGCCGTCGCTCTCCCAGGCCTCGGCTGGCTCCGAGCCATCGCCGTCGCTCTCCCAGTCCTCGGCCAGCTCCGGGCCATTGTCGTCGCACCCCCAGTCCACGGCCTACTCCAAGCTACCGCCACCGCAGCCCCAGCCCTATTCAACATGAAGACGAGTATCGGGGGTCAGCGATGCATGACCGAATGGAGGACTCGGTCTACTGCCGTCTCCTCGAGATGAGAGGTGCCTTGGCCAGCTCGACAGAGATGAAGAACAACGGGCGAGGAACCTCCGCCCGAGCAGGCCCCCGTTCTCCTGCACTATCATGGAGGCCCCCGTCCCAGATAACTTCAAGCCTCCACACTTTGAGTCTTACATCGGGGAGTTAGACCCTGCCAATCACATTGAGAGTTTCAAAACTCTCATGATGATCCATCATGCCTCCGACGCCCTTCTCTGCAAGACCTTTCCGGCCACACTCAAGGGGCCCGCTCGGGAGTGGTATTCCAGACTTGCTCCGGCATCCATCTTCTCCTTCGACCAGTTCGAAGGTCTCTTCCTCACACACTTCGTGAGCATCCGTCGCTTCGAGAAGACGAGCACCTCATTGCTCTTCCTAAGCCAAAAGAAGGGCGAACGGCTGAGGGATTATGTCAAGCGGTTCACCGTGGAGGCCAGGTCCATCGCCTCTCTGGATCAGTTAGTAGCTTCGGCTGCTTTCCAATCCAATGTCATCAACCCTGATCTCAGGGCATCTCTGGCTAAGAAGCCTCTTCGGGACTTCTCAGAGCTCCTTCTCAGGAGTGAAAAGTATATTCGGGCTGAAGAAGCTCTCAACTGCCCCACTCTTAAGGGGTCATCTTCCGGGAACAAATGGAAGACTACTGAGGAAGAAGGAGATAAGAAGCTCCAAAAAGACAACGGTGGTCAACGTCGCCCTTTCCCCTGGTTCGAAAAGTTCACTCCGCTCAATGCAATTGTCTCTACCATCTTGATGGAAATTGAAAACGAGGGTATTCTACCGCCACCTCAAAAGATGAACATCCCCGGGAAGAAGAGAAACCGGGATAACTGGTGTCGCTTCCAAAAGGACCACGGGCACGACACAGACGACTGTCGGGCCCTAAAGGATAAGATCGAGGCCCTCATTCAGAAGGGCAGCTCGCTAGGTTCGTAAGGAGGGACAGGGCCGATCCACCTCCACCCTCCAGAGGGCTAACAAGCGAATCGAACAACATGCGGAGACTCCGGATGTAGAAGCAGAGGCCATCCTACACCTTATACATGGAGGCCCAATGGGGGGAGATTCTAACTCCTCCCCAAAAGCCTTAGTTCGGGAAGTGAATGCCGTGCAGAGCCATCCCCCTCTGGAAGGTCTTGGGGTCCCTGTCACGTTCTCCGATAGAGACTTGGAGGGCGTCCGTATGCCCCATTGCGATGCCCTCGTTATTAACCTCCGAATGGCCAACTTTGACGTACGTCGGGTCTTAGTGGACGATGGCAGCTCGATTAATATCCTTTTCTTGGTGGCGTTCAAGGGCCTCCAGCTGTCGAGAGATCGGCTCAAGCCCGCTGGCTACACTTTTCATAAATTCACCGGGGTGCTGGTGACGATCGATGGAGTTATAACCCTCGATGTGACCGCTGGCAAAACCCTGGTCACCCGCACGGAGCCGATGGACTTCATGGTGGTAGATGTGAAATCCGTCTATAATGTTATCCTGGGTCGACTAGGTCTGACCGCACTACAGGCCATCCCTTCGGCCTATCACATGAAGATGAAGTTCCCCACCCCTGCAGGAGTGGGAGAAGTGAGAGGGAGCTAGGAGGCAGCTCACAAGTGTTACATGACCTCGATGGGAGGCCTGGTCCTCTCCCTGGAAGCCCTCGAACTCCCACAGGAAAGTAGCTAGACTATCTCTGAGCCGGTGGACGAGCTGTAGGAAGTGGCCTTCTCAGAAGAAGATGCTACCAAGCCATTCCGGATCAACAAGGTTCTTTCCCCCTCCATCAAGAAAGACATCTCCCAATGCATAAGGGAGAACCGTGATCTCTTCGTCTGGACCGCGACAGATATGCCTGGGATCTTAAAGGAGCTCTTGATGCACCACCTCAGCGTTGCCCCGGGAATTAATCTCATCCAGCAGAAGTGATGCAAGTTCGCCCTCGAGCATCAACAAGTGATCAAAGAAGAGGTCGAGAAGCTCCTGAACCCCCGATTCATCCAAGAAGTGAACTACCCCGAATGGTTATCCAATGTGGTGATGGTTAAAATAGCCAACGAGAGCTAGAGGATATGCATCAATTTTACCGACCTCAATAAGGCATGCCTAAAGGATCCATTTTCCTTTCCGAGCATCGATGCTCTGATCGATGCAACCTCTGGCCACGAGCTCCTCAGCTTCATGGATGCCTTCTTAGGGTACAACCAGATCTGGATGTTACCTCCCGACATCCCGAATACCTCGTTCGTAACTGACCAAGGCCTGTACTACTACTGGGTCATGTCGTTCGGTTTGAAGAACGTAGGAGCTACATACCAGTGCCTAGTCAACTGGGTCTTCTGAGACCAGATTGGCCGGAACATGGAATCTATGTGGACGACATGTTGGTCAAGAGCATCTGAGGGAAGGAGCATGTCCTCGACCTCCAAGAAGCCTTCGGGGTGTTGAGGAGGCACAACATGAGGTTGAATCCGAGCAAGTGTGCGTTCGGAGTCTCATCCGACAAGTTCCTAGGGTTCATGGTTAGCCAGAGGGGCATAGAGGACAACCCCGAGAAGATCCAGGCCATACTCAAAATGGCTCCCCCCCTTCAGTGTTAAAGATGTACAGAGGTTCACCGGGCGCCTTGCGGCGATTAGGCATTTCCTCTCTAAATCTGGGGAGAAGTGCCTCCCGTTCTTCAAGGCCCTCATGGGGGCTAAAGGCTTCGAATGGGGGCAATAGCAACAAGAGTCCTTCGATCAACTCAAGGTGTACTTAGCCAACCCCCCACTCTTGAGCAAGCCAAGGCCCGGGGAGGTCCTCTACCTATACCTCGCCGCTTAGGAGCAGACCCTCAACGCTGTCTTGGTAAGAGAAGAAGACAAGATGCAGAGGCCCATCTACTACGTGAGTAAGGTCCTCCGGGATGCTGAACTCCGTTACCCGAAGCTAGAGAAGATGGCCTTTGCCTTGGTTATGGTGGCCCAAAAGCTCCGCCCTTACTTTCAGTCTCATTCGGTGGTCGTTCTTACTGACCAGCCACTGAAGGAAGTTCTCTACAAGCCCGAAACATCGGGACGATTGATGAAATGGTCGATAGAGCTGAGCCAGCATGACATCAGTTACCAACCCAGAACCGCTATCAAGGCACAAGCCCTAGCCGAATTCATTGTGGAAAGCACCATTCTCGACCCCTGCGGTCGGCTGCCGAACCCCTGGTCTGGAATATTTATGTTGATGGATCCTCATGTGCCGATGGAAGTGGGGCTGGCGTCATCTTGACCGGCCCAGACAATTTTGTTATGCAGTACTCCCTCTGCATAAACTTCCGTACCTCGAACAACGAAGCTGAGTACGAGGCCCTCATAGCGGGGATCTGCATGGCCCGCAAAGCAGGGACCAAACGTATCCAGATCTTCAGTGATTCATAGCTGGTTGTGAACCAAGTTTCTGGAGAGTACGAAGCAAGAGATGAGCGCATGGCCGAGTACTTGGCCAAGGTAAAGGGACTACTGGCTTTATTTGAAGATACTCGACTCTAGCGGGTTCCCCAAGAGGAAAATGCACAGGCGGGCACCCTCTAAAGGTTCGCCACCTCCTCCTTCCAGGGTCTAGAGCGAACCATACTGATAGAAGTCCTCCTGAGACCAATTATTGAGGAAGACAGCTTAGAGCCGATGGAGACTATGCCCCTCACACTTGGGGAGAATTGGATGAAGCCCTTACTTGAGTACCTTAGAGACGGAGTTCTTCTAGGAGACCCGAGAGAGGCAAGAAGGGTCAGGACCAGAGCCGAGCGGTACACACTCCTTGATGGAGTCATATACAAACGCTCCTACACCCAGATCGACGATAGACCATACCTAAGGTGTCTCTCTCCCGAAGAAACAATCTATGTCCTGAAGGAGGCCCATGACTGTATGTGTGGCGCACACTTGGGAGCGAGATCCCTCTCCTGTAAACTCTTAAATTACGGCTACTTCTGGCCCACATTACTTAGTGACTCCGAAAAGTATGTCAGCTAATATGGTGCCTGCCAAAGATTTTCTCCGATCCGTCACCTACCACAAACCCAGCTCTCCTCTTTAGCCAGTCCGATCCCTTTTGCGTTGTGGGGGATGGATTTGCTCGGACCGTTTCCTCCAGCGCCAGGCCAGCCGAAGTTCCTAGTCGTGGCGATAGACTACTTCTCTAAGTGGATCGAGGCCGAACCCCTTGCAATGATTACTGAGCACAAGGTCCAGAAGTTCTTTGGAAGAACATTGTTTACCGGTTTGGGGTACCTTGTATCCTCGTAACCGACAATGGTACTCAATTTGCAGGAGCAACCTTTCGCAACTTTTGCACTGACCTCGGCATCCAGCAGCAGTTCTCCTCGATATCCCACCCTCAATCCAACGGCCAAGCAGAGAACACTAATCGACAAATACTCGCCGACATGAAGAAGAGGCTCGATAAATCCACCAAGGAGTTGTGGGTCGAACAGCTTCCCAACGTGCTTTGGAACTATCGCACCACCAGGAGAACTCCGATAGGGGAGTCCCCCTTTAATCTCACATATGGCTCCAAAGTCATCATCCTCTTAGAAGTGGGCCTACCCTCACCCCGAATGATCGCCTACAGTGAAGAACAGAATGCGAACCAGCTTCGCAACAGTCTGGACCTCATTGACGATGTCTGCGAAAGTGCTTCCATCCGGCAAGAAACCTACCGACATAGGATAACCCAGTCTTACAATAAGAAGGTCCGCCCCGCTAATCTCAAAGAGGGGGTCCTAGTGCTCCAGAAGCTGTCGATCTCTCTTTTAAACAAGAAGGGCACCCAATTGGGAAGGTCCATATAGGGTCTCCAGAGTTATTCGCCCAGACGCGTATCAACTCAAAGAATCGGGGGGTAGGAAAATACTGAGGACTTGGAATGCTGACCACTAATGAATTACCAAGTGGGTGTTGTAACACCGCTCCAAGCAACTTCAGGCAACTCCTGAGTCGAGCAGTTTCTATTCGATGCTTTTATCTACCTTATTATTTTTCTTTTCAAAATGTAAGAGTGGCTCGCAACTCAGAAGTAGCCACTCAAGTCATCTTTAATAAAGGCAAGTTGTTTCCTGGGAATTTTTATTTATAATAACCTAGTTAGTTTGCTTTGAGACACGTGAAACTCTCTAACAACATGCTCAGAGTCCATCACTTGGTTCGATTCCACTTCAACTACTCGCTCTTAAGAGAGTAAGAAGTGGTTCACCATTCGGAATTGCTCCCACAGCTGTTGACATTTCCTAAACGACATGCTCGGAGTCCAACACCTGGTTCGATTCTGCTTCAACTACTTGCTCTTAAGTGAGTAAGAAGTGGTTCACCATTCAGAATTGCTCCCACAGCTGTTGACATTCTCTAATGACATGCTCAGAGTCCAACACTTGGTTCGATTCCACTTCAACTACTTGCTCTTAAACGAGTACGAAGCGGTTCACCATTCCGAATTGCTCCCACAGCTGTTGATATTCTCTAAACAACAAGTTTGAACTCCAACCCGTGGTTCGACGCAATTTTTGCTACTTGCGAACGAGCAAGCACAAAATAGCTCACCATTCGAGATATGCTCCTACAACTGTTAATGCTGGCAAATGCTAGTAAAACACACAAGATCAAGAAGCTCAAAGCATATTATTTCAAAATTTGAGGTACAAGTCTGATTACAGATCGACAACTCATCTTTACATCGAGATACAACTCATGTAGAACAAAGACAACCAAATTAAGAGAAAACTGAAGTCGGCGAGCGCCGTGTTGCTGTGGCCTTACTTCTGTGGAGATATCCAGACTGGTGAGCTGAGTTGCGTCTTCGGCACCTTAAAGCCTAAGTGTCGCCCCAGAAGATGCTCCGCTCGACGAGCCAGCCATTCCGCTCTGCGCGTCCCCGGGGTGCCTCGAGACGGGGGGCGAGCGTAATGCCAACTCGTGGAACGACCTTCCTTGGGAGTATTCACCTCGGGGATATGAAGTGGTTCTGATGTTGCTCCCCTTGGACAGCCGTCGTAGCCGATGGTTCTCTGCTTCTAGTTCCACGACCCGTTCCTTCAGCGAGTCGTCCGTCACTCTGATCTTATTGCGAGGCATTCGGCTAGAGCTACCCTGATAAGAAGCCTCAGAAATATCCCTCCTAAGGTGCGCCGTTTCAAAGCTCTTCTCGAGCACGACATTCTTTAACCCCTCTCGTTCGACCCTGACATCGAACAAAGACCGACGAAGATACTTGAGCTGCAAGCCTTGGCCGAAGGCCATCGAGGGACACGTCTCCTCTCCATCGGGGGGCACTTCGCGAGCCTTCTCTTTTAGATGCTTCAGCTCGGAGTCACGACGAGCCAACGTCAGCTTAAGATGGTACAGCTTCGACTTGGCTTTGAAAAGCCTCTCTCGAGTCTGAGCGAGGCCCAACCTCGTTACCCTTAGACCAGACCAGAGGTGTGCTACTTTGGCCATTGGAGGCACTTCAACAATTTGTGATGCTTCGCCGATCTGGAAAAAGCCAGAACATGAAGGTACTAAGTTTAAACGGCTCCTACAGGACAGCTCAGAGGCAAAGTTCGACGCAAATACAATACTTGGTCAAAAAGTTTCTCATTTCATTGAGTACAAAATGCGGTGGCCAGTCCGCAACAAGGCGATACAAAAAAAAAATTAGAGTCAGGTAGCCACCTCGAGGTGCTGCTCCGCACTCTCACTTGCACCGTCTTGAGCGCCCCCTCCGGATTCGCCACCTCCTCCACGACCCCTTCGGCTTCTTCTTCCCCTCCTTCGGCCTCGGCCTCTGCTAGGGGTATAACCTCTTCGCCTTTGATTGGGTCGTACAGGTGATACCCCGAGTTGTCGAAGTCGGGGATGCGGGCCACGACATGCTTGAAGGCTTGAGCATAGGACTCCTCCATGTTGGTGAGCATGTGGGCCTCCGCCTCGGCTTGGATAGCCTCTGTCGCCTCAGCAACCGCTACGTCCCGCTCCTTCTGCATCTTCTCCGAGGCCTTTAAGGCTATCTCCTTCTCCATCTCGGCTCGGGCCTTCTCCCTCTCCAGCTCGTCCGCCTTCGCTGCTTCGACCGCGATGCGCTCGTTCGCCTTGGCTAGCGCCACCTCCAGAAGGCCAATTTGAACGGCTTGGGACTCTGAGAGTCGTTGCTCGGCCTCGTACATCATCACAGCCTTCGCTCGCTTGGCCCTGTCCTTGTCGCTCGTCATCTTTAGTTCCTTCTCCTGCTCGGCGAACTGCTCCAGCAGGTGACTAAAGTGACATGTGATCTGATGGCCGAAGAGAAAAAAAGGACGTGAGTATCAAAAACGTCAAACTTCGAAATTCCGAAGAACATAACAAGGACACTTACCAACATCGTGGCCCGGGCAATCTCTAGCGCGTCGTTTCCCACAGTTCCCGCCTTCAGCGCGGCTCGGTCCTTCGGGGTCGGCAGGTGGCGCACGGCCTGCATGCTCATCGCGGCATCACCAAGGAAATTGTCAAGCTTCATCACCCACTAGTCGGTAACGAATAGCTTCTTGTGCTCCTCGATCAGGATAGCCTCTACCTTGGCAGTGAGGGGCGGCACTTCGAGTGCTAGCACGGCTCCGACGGATAACGCCCCGCCAGAAGGCTCGGAAGCCATGGTCGAGGGAAGGGCATCTTGAGGATTAGAGGGAGAGGCGAAGACCAAGTCCACAACGGGCGTGGGAGCCGAGGGTACCTGGGCTGCTCGACCGGATGGGGGTCCGTCGTCGTCCTCTTCCTCTTCTTATTGTCCGGTCCCTTCACGGCGCCCGCACTCCGCTTCGCCAACAGGGCTCTGAAATCCATTCCGGGGGCCTCTGAAAAAGAAAAACCGAAGGGAGTTAGCACCTAAATAGCAAAAAAAAAGAGAATTTTTTTTAGACAGAGCGTACTAGGGTCGATCGGACTGAGACCCCCACCGAAGAGGACCCCCTCAGTGATATCTTTCCAACCCAGGGTCGGAAGACCGAGGATCTTCGCACGACCTCCTCTTCCTCCTTAGTCAGCACCGGCTCAGCCTTCGCCCACTTCTGAACGTCCTCCTTCCAACTCGTCGGAAAACTCCAGAGCTCGGGACCTCAGATCAAGAAGTACTTCTCCTTACAATGCTTAATGGAATCCAGAATCTCGATCAGCTTAACCCCCTTCTGCGGAGACAAGTAATACCGGTACTCCATCTTACTCATGCGGCAGATCCGAAAGAGACTACGAAGCAAGACGAGCCGAGGCTCGGCCCCTACTGCTTGGCATTGAAGGATGAAAGCAATGACGTGCCGCCACATGTTCGGCATGAACTGCACCAGGCTCAAACCATACCATTGTAGCACTTTGACTACGAACGGGGGGAGATGCAGCTGAAGGAGCGCGTTGAGAGCGTCGTAGGGGAAGACGCAAGTGTCGGGCGAAGCCTCCGTGCACGCACGGAAGCCCGGACCGGGGTGGAGCAAGGTGTACTCCTTTGGGATCCAGAACCCCTTCCTAATATGCTGAAGATCCGCCTCGGTCAGAATCGAGGGGATATCGTCAACCTCAGAAGGATCCCTCGGACTATTCTCCTCATAGGTGGCAGACCTCCCGTATACCACCTTGGACAGAAGGTCTTTGGAGTAGTTCCTAACCTTCCCGAGGTTCGATATCTGGACGGTAGCCGACTTAATGCGCCAACCCCTTTCACATTCTCCACGATGGTCTCCATGATTGCCAACCTCACTACTTCCTTCCCCTTGCCCACTGCCGGGGAGACCACTAAGGGTCGGTCGCTGTCTCGGTCCGAGGTGGAGGTCTCACTCCCTGACGACGCTCTAGAAATCTTTAGAATACAAGTTAAAGATATTTAATTACCTTGATGTGATGGCTACGGCTAGAATAGTTCGCCGGAAAAATGATCGCCTGACCACAACCGCTAGCAGCGTCACTCAAGAGCAAGAAACAGTTTAGAAAGTGAAAAGTAAAAGTGAGAAGTGAAGAATAGGGGAGCGGTGAGAGGGGAGTAAGATCTTATAGCACTAAAGGGAATTTGGGTGGGCTTTCAAATGTTTTGGGCCCCCACAAAGGCCCATCAGAAGCCTAAATGCATAATTCCTCGAGATTCGTGCCTGAACTCCATCAGGCAGCCATGATTGTGCCACGTCGCTCGGAACCACAATCTGAGCAACCGAGACACCGAGTTGCGTATTGGGGAAAAATCACATTCTTCTCGTGATTCATACCTGATCTTCATCAAACGGCCCAGATCTTGCCACGTTGTAAAAAAATCACTCTTTTCTCATCACACCTTATTCCTCGTGATTCGTGCCTGATCCCCAATAGACGGCCCTGATGGTGCCACGTCGCTCGGAACCACAATCCAAGCAACCGAGGTACCGAGCTGCGTATTGGAAAAAAATCACTCTTTCCTCGTGATTCGTGCCTGATCTCCATCAGACGGCCCTGATTGTGCCACGTCACTCAGAACCACAATCCGAGCAACCGAGGCACCGAGCTGCATATTGGAGAAAAATCACTCTTTCTTCGTGATTCGTGCCTGATCTCCATCAGACGGCCCTGATTGTGTCACGATGCTCGGAACCACAATCCGAGCAACCGAGGCACCGAGCTGCATATTGGAGAAAAATCACTCTTTCCTCATGATTCGTGCCTGATCTCCATCAGACGGCCCTGATTGTGTCACGATGCTCGGAACCACAATCCGAGCAACCGAGGCACCGAGCTGCATATTGGAAAAAATCACTCTTTCCTCGTGATTCGTGCCTGATCTCCATCAGACGGCTCTGATTGTGCCACGTTGCTCAGAACCACAATCTGAGCAACCGAGGCACTGAGCTACGTATTGGAGAAAAATCACTCTTTCCTAGTGATTCGTGCCTGATCTCTATCAGACGGTCCTGACTGTGCCACATCGCTCGGAACCACAATCCAAGGAACCGAGGCACCAGCTGCGTATTGGGGAAAAATCACTATCTCCTAGTGATTCGTGCTTGATCTTCATCAAACGACCTAGATCTCGTCATGTCGTGAAAAATCACTCTTTTCTCGTGATTCACGCCTTATTCCTTGTGATTCGTGTCTAATCTCCATCAGACGGCCCTGATGGTGCCACGTCACTCGTAACCACAATTCGAGCAACCGAGGCACCGAGCTGCATATTGGAGAAAAATCACTCTTTTCTTGTGATTCGTGCATGATCTCCATCAGACGGCCCTGATCGTGCCACGTCGCTCGGAACCACAATCCGAGCAACCGAGCTACCGAGCTACGTATTGGAGAAATCACTCTTTCCTCGTGATTCATGCCTGATCTCCATCAGACGACCCTGACTGTGCCATGTTGCTTGGAACCATAATCCGAGCAACCGAGGCACCGAGCTGCGTATTGGAAAAAAATAACTCTTTCCTCGTGATTCGTGCCTAATCTCCATCAGACGGCCCTGATTGTGCCACATCGCTCGGAACCACAATCCGAGCAACCGAGGTACCGAGCTGCTTATTGGAGAAAAATTACTCTTTCCTCATGATTCGTGCCTGATCTCCATCAGACGGCCATGATTATGCCACGTCGCTCAGAACCACAATCCGAGCAATCGAGGCACCGAGCCACGTATTGGAGAAAAATCACTCTTTCCTTGTGATTCGTGCCTGATCTCCATCAGACAGCCCTGATTGTGCCACGTCGCTCGGAACCACAATCCAAGGAACCGAGGCACCGAAGCACCGAGCTGCTCATATGGAGAAAACACTTCTGCATCACAAGAGCCGTCAGATCATCTCAAAATTCGCATCACAATCTGATCAACGGTCCAGATTCAATATCACCGCCCATTTCCCAAAAATACAGAATACGAGTACATGACATTGGCACAGCGAATGACTAACGTCACCTATAAGCCGTTTATCCGATTAACTCAACAATATAAATAATACAGAACAATTGCACAGGCAATAGTGATAATCTTTTGAACAATAATACTTGGAATGAAGCAATAAAACTATCCAAATACAATAATAATCTAACATCTGGAAACAAATAACAATATTCGGGACATAAGCACAATACAATGAAATAACAATAATTCAATAATTAAGTCTCCATAACAAAGCAATAATTATTAATAAGCAATGCAACTAATTTCTTCACCAATGTTGTTCTCCCAATCCATCAAGTAATTCTCCATCAACACCTGTAAACACTTCATCTAAAAGGAGGAGAAAAATTGTCTTTAGAGCAAGTCATGGACAACAAGTAGAGAAAGCAGGGAATAATGAAATAACGGTATAACAATGAATCAATGGATCAATAAGAATCAATAACATGGGACAAAAATCATGATAATCGATACAATTGGCTATAAACAATGGTTCAGTAATCGGTAACAGTAATCAATGATCAATATTAATAACACTTAGCCAATATTCGATATCAATAGGAACAATGATGAACAATATGCAATGTCGGTGATGTGTCAATCCTTATGTCTATTAATCATTTTAACTCTTAACTAATGCACGTGCTACTGTGTCCCATGTGTGTCGTACCGCAGATTCGATGCATACAATCAATTTCGTTGAGACTAGAGTGGTAGATTTTACAGTTCATGTACTGGGTATGATGACGATAACGGTATTAACACTGGACATGTGTAATTTCTTACACGATGCCGATAACGGTAATAATCACTGGCCATCATCCGAGTACAGTCCCTATATCATCAACTACTCTAGTCAATTCCTTAAATACTGGCTTGTTAATTATTTATCAATGCAACAATACAATATGCAATTATAAGATATGAGATGAACAATAGTATCAATAGGGGAAACAATAGGATGATAACATGAAATAGGACAAATAGAACGATGACAATAACTCATTAGGATCATGCAATGCAACATACATACATCAATTTATGTAATAATACGTTATAGGAATAATTAATTCATTAAAAAGTAGTATCCAAAATTCTGGATAGCAAGCGCAACCTGTACAAAAATGCAGTTTCCCGCTGACACAGAAATTGAAAGTTGAATCCGTCAGAAAATATGGAAACTAGACTTCTACATGGTTTCGCATACTTAAAGTTCAAATTCTGATAGCAGTAGCTAGGTCAAACACATGTTTCTTTATAGGTTTCATGTTCAGGCAGAAATTCGACATCTTATAGTTTTAATTTTTGAATCAGCAAAAAATCAATATTAAATTCATTAAAAATACCTATTAGGTCCCCAAACATGTAAATTAAGAATATGGAAATTTTTAGTGCAAAATTTTATCATTTGATCAATATTTTTACTTTTTAAACATGAAAGGTACGAGAATCTGAAAATCTGAAAGCAAAAACACAGCTGTAGTAAAATGGGCATAACTTTTTCTACAAAACTCGGAATTCAAAAATTCAAGATGATTTGGAAACTAGAAAGATAAGGCTACAATTCATATTCAGAAAGTATTTCATTTTAAGGTCGTTTACTAGTTCGAAAACAACGGTCAATAATCAGGTCAGCAAGCATGTACAGGGTTTTGAGTAATTTTTCTTGAAAATAAATTAATTAAACGTGATGGTATCGATTCTTTAGTCAATAAATTGTGTAATCAACATGATGGGTGTCAAAACATGATAAACAAAAATTAGAACACATACATATACAAATCTATCATCAATCAATCATCAAACGACCAAACAACATACAATCTAACAATTGTCTCTACAATAGTTTATTTGTGTGACGATTATATGAAAAACCCTAGTATCAATTCTATATGCACTCATGAAAGATCCAAACTTTAGAGTTAAAAGTAGCACGATATCAAGAATATTGGGGTTAGCTCGTGTAAACCCTCAATAGATCCAACGAATAGATGAACAATGGATAATATGATAACAAAGAGTTCTACTTGTAAGAATTTCAATAACACTTGAATTTGATACAATTAGCAATTTAAGAGGACAGTGACTGCCTGTTAGACGGTTTATTTGAATACCAAGAATAATGGGATGAGGATCCCGAAGCAACGAACCCACGAACTAACAATCCACAAATAGCACGTGCAATATACGTTCAATAAAGAGCCAAATCCACACAACACACAAACAGACAAGCAGCAACAGGGTAAGAGAGAGAGAGAGAGAGAGCTCGACAACAAGGGGACTTCGAGCCTGGCCGACGCTGGTGGTCGGCATCGCAGGCGGGGGCGTTGACGACATCGCGGTGGCGGTGCGACAGAACCAAGGGAAAGGGGCATCGAGGTTTAGAGTTGGGCACCATTAATGCCGAGAATAGGGACGAGGATGAACGGGGTGGAGTTTTCGGGTGGCGGCGCTGGCAACTGAGGGCGGGGCGAGGCTCGGGGGTGCGTGACGGAAGGTGGGTGGTCACCGGAGGTGGGGGATGGCTGGAGAAGATGATGGGGAGAGATGCAGAATGGGTTCAGTGGAATTGGGTGGGAATTCGTGGAGAGAGAAACGACGAGGAGAGAGGAGAGAGAGAGGAAAGAGAATAGGCGGCTAGGGTTTCGAAAATGTGCAATTTTTAGGGTAAGCTGTAGAGTTGTATTTATAGGGTACAATTAGGGTACGAGGTTGGTGAATTAAGGTCCAATAACAGCGGATTAAGGTTAAGCACAAATGAAATTGGATTTTAGGGTTCAATAAGAGATAAATCCAAATCAATAGGGTTCAAATAAAAGCACCCACAATAAATAAGAGAACAATAGGATCGACAATAAAAGTTCAATCAAAAGAACGAAGAACTTCATGAACAAAAATTGAAATCCAAATAAGTAGATAAATAATACATATGAAAACAATATAAGTTGGCTTGAAATTAAATTAGAATTCATCACGAAAATCAGATCAAGTATGAAAACAAAATAATTCGTTAAATGTACATTAATTAAATAATCAAGGAATAACATTTAATAGTTATAATTATAAAAATAATAAAATCATACAACAAAATAATTATTCGGGTTTAACAATTTATTAAAATGACCCAATAAATAAATATATAATTTGGACTCAAATACAAATAGTTGATCAATAAGTTCTAGAAAATAAGATCAAAACACATCGTTATTTGAAATGAATAAATTTTCGATTAGAAAAACACTTTAATATAAAATCCAAAAACAATTTTAACAAGTAATGAATTTATAATATCGAAATACAGAAAAAATATTCATAAAATACGTATTTACGGGAATGGGGGTTACATTCAACCACGCCACCAAGCACTGATCCATCGTCTGATCGTTTAGATATTCGCGCCGATGGCTGATGGACGTCCCAGATCGGGCCACGTCATAAATACGTTGATTAAATCTTTTTTATTTTATTAATTCAAATTATTTATTTAATAATTGCAAAAAAAGATTAAAAATTCATGAAAAAAGATTAAAAATTCTAAAAAATAATTATAAATTCGGGGAAATATTTTTTGAGCACCTAAATAATTATTGGTTAGAATAATTAATTGGTGCTCTCGGAAAATAAATCATCGCTTTGCAAAATTGAATAAATGATTCGGAAAGGGTCAGATTTGACTCATTCGATTCCTCTCGAACTCACAAATTCATCTGATTGCCCCACACCAAAATCAGAGGCAACAACAGTTTTGGCCTTATTTTGTGGGTTACAGTCCACAGTTACGACCACTGTCGTGAGAATTTTTATTTCCATCATTCTGTGGGCTATAATACATTGTTTTCGATCACTTTCATAAGAATTCGTATTTTACTGTTTTGGCCTAATTTCGTGGGTTATAGTCCAAAGTTTCAGGCCATTTTTGTGAAATTTTGTATTTGACTATTTTAGCCTCAATTGTGGGACTTTTGTGATAATTTTTTATTTCCCTCATTTTGTGGGCTATAATACACTGTTTTTGATCACTTTTGTGAGATTTTGTATTTTACTATTTTGGCCTTATTTTGTGGGATATAGTCCAATATTTCCGGCCGTTTTCGTGAAATTTTTTATTTGACTGTTTTAGCCTTATTTGTGGGCTATAGTCCACAGTTTTCGGGCACTTTTGTGAGAATTTTTATTTCCCTCATTTTGTGGGCTATAGTCCACTGTTTTTGATCACTTTCATGAGATTTTGTATTTTACGGTTTTGGCCTCATTTTGTGGGTTGTAGTCCACATTTTCCGGCCTTTTTCGTGAAATTTTGTATTTGACAATTTCAGCCTCATTTGTGGGCTATAGTCCACAATTTTCGGCTACTGTCATAAGAATTTTTATATCCCTCTTTTTGTGAGCTATAGTACATTGTTTTTGTTTTGGCCTTATTTTGTGGGTTATAGACCACAGTTTCCAGACATTTTCGTGAAATTTTGTATTTCACTGTTTTAGCCTTATGTGGGGGCAATAGTCCACAGTTTTCAAGCACTTTCGTGAGAATTTTTATTTCCCTTATATTGTGGGCTATAGTCTACAGTTGTCGGCGTGAGAATTTTTATTTCCCTCATTCTGTGGGTTATAGCACTGTTTTCGATCACTTTCATGAGATTTCGTATTTTACGGTTTTGGCCTCATTTCGTGGGTTATAGTCCAAAGTTTTAGGCCGTTTACGGGAAATTTGGTATTTGACTATTTTAGCCTCATTTGTGGGCTATGGTCCACAGTTTTCGGCCACTTTTGTGATATTTTTTACTTCCTACATTTTGTGGGCTATGATACACTGTTTTCGTTCACTTTCATGAGATTTCGTATTTTACTATTTTTGGCCTTATTTTGTGGGTTACAGTCCTCAGTTTCTGGCCGTTTTCGTGAAATTTTGTATTTGACGGTTTTAGCTTTATTTTGTGGGTTATAGTTCGCAGTTTTCGGCCACTGTCGTGAGATTTTTTATTTCCCTCATTCTGTGGGCTATAGCACACAGTTTTCGATCACATTCATGAGATTTCGTATTTTACTATTTTGGCCTCAATTTGTGGGTTATAGTCCAGAGTTTCCGGCTGTTTTCGTGAAATTTAGTATTTGACTATTTTAGCCTCATTTGTGGACTATAGTCCACAGTTTTCTGACACTGACGTGAGATTTTTTTATTTCCCTAATTGTGTGGCCTATAGTAAATGTTTTCAATCACTTTTGTGAGATTGAGTATTTTACTGTTTTGGCTTTATTTTGTGGGTTATAGTCCACAGTTTACTACCACTCTCGTGAGAATTTTTATTTACCTCATTCTGTGGGCTATAGTACACTGTTTTCGATCACTTTCATGAGATATCGTATTTTACTGTTTTGGCGTCATGTTGTGGGTTGTAGTCCACAATTTTCGGCCACTTTTGTGATATTTTTTATTTCCCTAATTTTGTGGGCTATAATACACTGTTTTTGATCACTTTCATGAGATTTCGTATTTTACTATTTTGGCCTTATTTTATGGGTTATATATAGTCCACAGTTTCTGGCCATTTTCGTGAAATTTAGTATTTGACTGTTTTAGCCTTCTTTTTGGGCTATAGTCCACAGTTTTCAGGCACTTTCGTGAGAATTTTTATTTCCCTCTTTTTGTGCGCTATAGTACACTATTTCCGATCACTTTCATGAGAATTCTTATTTTACTGTTTTAGCCTCATTTTGTGGGTTACAGTCCACAGTTTCCGGACGTTTTCGTCAAATTTTGTATTTGACTGTTTTAGCCTCATTTGTGGGCTATAATCCACAATTTGCGGCCACTTTCGTGAGATTTTTTATTTTCTTCATTTTGTGGGCTATATTGCATTGTTTTCGATCACTTTAATGAGCTTTCGTATTTTAATTTTTTGCCCTTAATTTCTGTGTTATAGACCACCGTTTGCAGCCGTTTTTGTGAAATTTTGTTTGCTGTTTTAGCCTCATGTGTGGGCTATAGTCCACTGTTTTCAAGCACTTTCGTGAGAATTTTTATTTTCCTCATTCTATGGGCTATAATACACTGTTTTCGATCACTTTCATGAGAATTCGTATTTTACTTTTTTGGCCTGATGTTGTGGGTTGTAGTCTACAGTTTCTGGCAGTTTTCAAGAAATTTTGTATTTGAATGTTTTATCCTCATTTGTGGGCTATAGTCCACTATTTTCGGCCACTGTCGTGAGAATTTTTATTTCCATCATTCTGCGGGCTATAGTACACAGTGTTCTATCACTTTCATGAGATTTCATATTTTCTATTTTGGCCTCATTTTGTGGGTTATAGTCAACAGCTTCCGACCGTTCTCGTGAAATTTCGTATTTGACCGATTTAGACCTATAGTCCACTGTTTTCGGGCATTTTCGTGAGAATTTTTATTTTCCTCATTTTGTGGGCTACATAGTACACAGTTTTCGATCACTTTCATGAGAATTCGTATTTTACTGTTTTGGCATGATTTTGTGGGTTGTAGTCCACAGTTTCTGGCCGTTTTCGAGAAATTTTGTATGTGGCTGTTTTATCCTCATTTGTGGGCTATGGTCCACTGTTTTCGGCCACTGTCGTAAGAATTTTTATTTCCCTCATTTTGTGGGCTATAGTACATTGTTTTTGTTTTGGCCTTATTTTGTGGGTTATAGACCACAATTTCGAGTCGTTTTCGTGAAATTTTGTATTTGACTGTTTTAGCCTCATGTGGGGGCTATAGCCCACAGTTTACAAGCACTTTCGTGAGAATTTTTATTTCCCTCATTTTGTGGGCTATAGTCCACAGTTTTCGGCGTGATAATTTTTATTTCCCTCATTCTGTTGGCTATAGTTCACTGTTTTCGATCACTTCCATGAGATTTCGTATTTTACTATTTTGACCTCATTTTGTGGGTTATAGTCCACAGTTTTGGGCCATTTTCGTAAAATTTTGTATTTGACCGTTTTAGCCTCATTTGTGGGCTATAGTCCACAATTTTAGGCCACTGACGTGAGATTTTTTATTTCCCTCATTGTGTCGGTTGTACACTGTTTTCGATCACTTTCATGAGAATTCGTATTTTACTGTTATAGCCTTATTTTTTGGGTCATAGTCCACAGTTTACTGCCACTGTCGTGATAATTTTTATTTCCATCATTCTATGGGCTATAATACACTGTTTTCGATCACTTTCATGAGATTTCATATTTTACTGTTTTGGCCTCATTCGTGGGTTATAATCCAAAGTTTCAGGCCGTTTTCATGAAATTTTGTATTTTGACTATTTTTGCCTCATTTGTGGGCTATAGTCCACAATTTTCGGCCACTTTTGTGATATTTTTTATTTTCCTCATTTTGTGGGCTATAATACACTGTTTTCGACAACTTTCATGAGATTTCGTATTTTACTGTTTTTGGCCTTATTTTGTGAGTTAAAGTCAGTTTCTGCCCGTTTTCTTGAAATTTTGTATTTGATTGTTTTAGCCTTATTTGTGGGATATAGTCCACAGTTTTTGGTCACTTCCATGATATTTTTTATTTCCCTCATTTTCTGGGCTATAGTACACTGTTTTCGAACACTTTCATAAGATTTTGTATTTTACTGTTTTGGCCTTATTTTGTGGGTTATAGTCCAATGTTTCCGGCCGTTTTCGTGACATTTTTTATTTCACTTTTTTAGCCTTATTTGTGGGCTATAATCCACAGTTTTCGGGCACTTTCGTGAGACTTTATATTTTACAGTTTTGGCTTCATTTTGTGGGTTATAGTCAACATATTCCGGCTTTTTTCATGAAATTTTGTATTTGATTTATTTAGCCTCATTTGTGGGCTATAGTCTACCGTTTACTGCCACTTTCGGGAAATTTTTTATTTCCCTCATTTTGTGCGCAATAGTATACTATTTTCGGTCACTTTCAAGAGATTTCGTATTTTACTGTTTTGGCCTCATTTTGTGAGTCCACAGTTTCCGAAAATTTCCGTGAAATTTTGTATTTGATTGTTTTAGCCTCATTTGTGGGCTATAGTCCACAGTTTTCGGCCACTTTCATGAGAATTTTTATTTCCCTCATTTTGTGGGCTATAGTACACTATTTCCGATCAATTTCATGAGATTTCGTATTTTACCTTTTTGGCCTCATTTTGTAGGTTATAGTCCACAGTTTCCGGGCGTTTTTGTCAAATTTTGTATTTGACTGCTCTAGCCTCATTTGTGGGCTACAGTCCACAATTTTTGGGCACTTTCGTGAGAATTTTTATTTCCCTCATTTTCTGGCTATAGTACACTGTTTTCGATCACTTTTATGAAATTTTTTATTTTACTGTTTTGGCCTTATTTTGTGGGTTATAGACACAGTTTGCAGCTGTTTTCGTGAAATTTTGTATTTGATTGTTTTAGCCTCATGTATGGGCTATAGTCCTCTGTTTTCGGGCACTTTCGTGAGAATTTATATTTCCCTCATTTTGTGGGCTATAGTACACTGTTTTCGATCACTTTCATGAGAATTCGTATTGTACTGTTTTGGCCTGGTTTTGTGGGTTGTAGTCCACAGTTTCTGGCCATTTTCTAGAAATTTTGTATTTGACTGTTTTATTCTCATTTGTATAGTCCACAGTTTTCGGCCACTGTCGCGAGAATTTTTATTTCTCCCATTTTGGGGGCTATAGTACACTGTTTTTTTTTTGGCCTTATTTTGTGGGTTATAGAACACAGTTTCCAGTCATTTTCGTGAAATTTTGTATTTGACTGTTTTAGCCTCATGTGTAAGCTATAGTCCACAGTTTTCAAGCACTTTCGTGAGAATTATTATTTCCCTCATTCTGTGGGCTATTGTGCACTGTGTTCGATCACTTTCATGAGATTTCGTATTTTACTGATTTGGCCTCATTTTGTGGGTATAGTCTACAGTTTTCTTTTGTTTTTTGTGAAATTTTGTATTTGACTGTTTTAGCCTCATTGGTGTGCTATAGTCCACAGTTTTCGACCACTTTCGTGAGAATTTTTGTCATAATTCTTTACTGAAAACATGAATGGAGATATAAAAGTCATTTTTGTCAAAATTTTGTATTTGACTATTTTAGCCTCATTGGTGGGCTATAGTCTACTGTTTTCGCCTAATTGGTTGAAAACATAATTCTTTACTGAACATCTTGCAGTTTGGTATATTTCGATTGGTTGGGAAAGCATGAAGGGAGATATAAAAGTCAATAATTAATTCCACAAAAAATTGGAATTGATCCCAGTCATGTCTTAACTTACTCAGCAAACTATAAAGTTCAAATTCTACTTTTAATTTCAGTTTTAAAATAATATATCATACAGAATACATTTAGTTCAGAATCTGGAATATACGATATGACTGTAGTAAAACAGCAATAACTCATGCATTAAAACTCGGAATTCAGATCCGTCAAAAGTTCTGGAAATTAGAAAACAAAGGCTACAATTCATGTTCACAAATTTATTTATTTTACTGATGTTAACAAGGTCGAAATTACTGTACAAAATAGGGCAGCAGCAAAACAATAGTTCTTTTAGGCATTTTATCAAACAAGTTGACTACAAACGGTCCATTCTAAATGTCATACAAGGCATGGTATATGTGCGTTACTCAAATCAGCTTGGCATGTGATTAAATGGTCTATAATGGGATCATACATCCAACAAACATCTATGTGACTGTCATCTACAACATACGGTGTGCCACAAACAACATACAGTCAAAGTGTCATCTAATCTAATTGTTTCATGCAAAGGGTGTCAATTATTGTAACTACTCATGATCAAGAAATGATGCCAATGGTTAAACTAATAATATGGATCATCATGAGAGTACCCACATTTTCATACTAGACTACCTACAGTATTAACTTGTATGACAAAAAGAACACATACAAGCTACTTGCCTGTAATGAAGACCACAAAAACGAAGATGAAGATAGAACAACGGGAACGAATCTCGAAAAACGAACACAACGAATGAAAGACAAGAATCACACCACCAAAACACGTGCACGAGATGACACGTGCACACACAAGAGACAGCAGCCAACAACAGCAAGATTGGCGACAGCAACTAGTAGGGAAGACGACGGCGCAGCGGCTAGGGACGATGACAGCGACGGCTAGGGATGTGGCGCTGTGCTCGAACAAGACGACGGCAGTAAGGGCTCGACCTGGGGTGTTGTTGATCACAAAGAAGTTGATGACAGCGGAGAGGGAAGAGGACAGGGGGGTGCGGTGGTGGGTGTCGCCGGCGTCGGGGGTAGTTGAAGACAGCAAAGGAGATGGGGAGATCGGAAGTGGGTTGAGAGAGGGTGACAATTAGGGGATAGAGAGAGATAGTTAGGGTTTGTAATTAGGGTTAGGCAGTATTTAAGGGTCTTATATAGTGCCAAACTGGGTTAGGGTGAACTGGGTAGTATCCAATAGGTAGAAAAGAATCCAATAAGAGACAAATAGGCCATGAAATAGGTTTAAACAATTGACGAGATCAAGAACCAATTGCAGATCAAATAAATGAGAACATCAGGCTGAATCAAACAGAGAATGACTCACCAGGAGAACAACACAAAATACAAATGAATAGAAAATAAACAAAAATAAAAAATAAAATAAAATAGAATCCAGAATTTTATTAACTAAAATCAGAAATACAATAATAGGAAAATAGGGATTACAATTTTTATTTCCCTCATTTTGGGGGCTATATTACATTATTTTCGATCACTTTCTTGAGATTTCATATTTTACTGTTTTGGCCTCATTTGTGGGTTATAGTCCACAGTTTCCGGCCGTTTTCGTGAAATTTTGTATTTGACCGTTTTAGCCTTATTTGTGTGCTATAGTTCACAGTTTTTGGCCACTTTCGTGATATTTTTTATTTCCCTTATAGTACACTATTTTCGATCACATTCATGAGACTCTATATTTTACTGTTTTGACCTTATTTTGTGGGTTATATAGTCCACAGTTTCAGGTCGTTTTCGTGAAATTTTGTATTTGGCTGTTTTAGCATCATTTGTGGGCAATATAGTCTACAGTTTACTGCCACTTTCGTGAGCTTTTTTATTTCCCTTATTTTGTGGGCTAAAGTACACTGTTTTAGTTCACTTTCATGAGATTCGTATTTTAATGTTTAGGCCTCATTTTGTGGGTTATAGTAAACAGTTTCCAGCCGTTTTCGTGAAATTTTGTGTTTGACAGTTTTACCCTCATTTATGGGCCATTGTCCATAGTTTTCGGCCACTGTCGTAAGAGTTTTTATTTCCCTCATTCTGTAGGCGATCACTTTCGTGAGATTTCAAATTTTACTATTTTAGCCTCATTTTGTGGGTTGTAGTCCACAGTTTCCATTCGTTTTCGTGAAATTTTGTATTTGACAGTTTTAGCCTCATTAGTGGGCTATAGTCCACCGTTTTCGACCACTTTCGTGAGAATTTTTATTTCCCTCATTTTGTGGGCTGTAGTACACTGTTTTCGATCACTTTCTAGAGTTTTCGTATTTTACTATTTTGGCCTCATTTGTGGGTTGTAGTCCACAGTTTCCATTCGTTTTTGTGAAATTTTTTATTTTATGGTTTTAGCCTCATTTGTGGGCTATAGACCACAATTTTCGGGCACTTTCGTCAGAATTTTTATTTCCCTCATTTTGTGGGCTACGGTACACTATTTTTGATCACTTTCATGTGATTTCGTATTTTACTATTTTAACCTCATTTTGTGGGTTATAGTCCATAGTTTCCATTTGTTTTCACGATATTTGGTATTTGACTGTTTTAGCCTCATTGGTGGGCTATAGTCCATAGTTTTCGGCCACTTTCATGAAAATTGTTATTTCCCTCATTTTGTGGGCTATAGTACGCTGTTTTTTTATCACTTTTTTAAGATTTCGTATTTTACTGTTTTGGCCTCATTTTGTGGGTTGTCCACAATTTCCGACTGTTTTTGTGAAATTTTTGTATTTGATCGTTTTAGCCTCATTTCTGGGCTATAGTCCACAGTTTTTGGCCACTGTCGTGAGAATTTTTATTTCTCTCATATTGTAGGCTATAGTACACTGTTTTCGATCACTTTCATGAGATTTCGTATTTTACAGTTTTGGCCTCATTTTGGGGGTTATAGTCCACAGTTTCCATTCGTTTTCATGAAATTTTGTATTTGATTATTTTAGCCTCATTCGTGGGCTATAGTCCACTGTTTTAGGCCACTTTCGTGAGAACTTTAATTTCCCTCATTTTGTGGGCTATATTACACTGTTTTCGATTGCTTTCTTGAGATTTTATATTTTACTGTTTTGGCCTCATTTTGTGGGTTATAGTCCATAGTTTTCGGCCACTTTCGTGATATTTTTTATTTCTCTGATTTTGTGTGCTATAGTACACTGTTTTCGATCACTTTCATGAGATTTTGTATTTTACTGTTTTAGCCTTATTTTGTGGGTTACAGTCCACAGTTTCCGGTCGTTTCCGTAAAGTTTTGTTTTTGACTGTTTTACCCTCATTTGTGTGCTATAGTCCACAGTTTTTGGACACTTTCGTGAGAATTTTTATGTCCCTCATTTTTTGGGCTATAGAACACTATTTTCGATCACTTTCATGAGATTTTTTATTTTTCGGTTTTGGCCTCATTTTGTGGGTTATAGTCCACATTTTCTGGCCGTTTTCTTGAAATTTTGTATTCGATTGTTTTTGCCTCATTTGTGGGTTATATAGTCCACAGTTTTCGGCCACTGTCGTGAGAATTTTTATTTCCCTCATTTTGTGGGCTATAGTACACTGTTTTCAATCACTTTCATGAGATTTCGTATTTTACTGCTCTAATTTCATTTTGTGGGTTAGTCCACAGTTTCCATTCGTTTTCGTGAAATTTTTTATTTGACTGTTTTAGCCTCATTGGTAGGCTATAGTCAACAGTTATAGGCCGCTTTCATGAGAATTTTTATCTCTCATTTAGTGGGCTATAGTACATTGTTTTCGATCATTTTCTTGAGATTTCGTATTTTACTGTTTTGAACTCATTTTGTCGGTTATAGTCCACAATTTTCAGCCACTTTCGTGATATTTTTTATGTCCCTGATTTTGTTCTCTATAGTACACTGTTTTCGATCACTTTCATGAGATTTTGTATTTTACTGTTTTAGCCTTATTTTGTGGGTTACAGTCCATAGTTTCCGTTCTTTTTCGTGAAATTTTGTATTTGACTGTTTTAGTCTCATCTGTGGGCTATAGTCCACAGTTTACTACCACTTTCGTGTGATTTTTTATTTCCCTCATTTTGTGGGCTTATAGTACTGTGTTTTCGATCACTTTCATGAGATTTTCGTATTTTACTATTTTGGCCTCATTTTGTGGGTAGTCCACAGTTTCCGGGCATTTTCATGAAATTTTGTATTTGACTGATTTACCTTCATTTGTGGGCTATTGTCATGAGAGTTTTCGATCACTTTCATGAGATTTCTTATTTTACTATTTTGGCCTCATTTTGTGGGTTATAGTCCACAGTTTCCATTCGTTTTCGTGACAATTTTTGTTTCCCTGATTTTGTGGGCATACACTATTTTCGATCTCTTTCGTGAGAATTTTTGTTTCCCTTATTTTGTGGGCTATTGTACACTGTTTTCGATCACGTTCATGAGATTTTGTATTTTACTGTTTGGCCTCATTTTGTGGGTTATAGTCCACAGTTTCTGGTTGTCATTGTGAAATTTTGTACTTGACTGTTTTAGTCTCATTTGTGGGCTATAGTCCACAGTTTTCGACCACTTTCGTGAGAATTTTTATTTTCCTCATTTTTTGGCCTATAGTACACTGTTTCGATCATTTTCTTGATATTTCGTATTTTACTGTTTCGCCACATTTGGTGGGTTTATAGTTCACAGTTTCCTGCATTTTTTGTGAAATTTTGTATTTGACTGTTTTAGCCTTATTTGTGGGCTATAGTCCACAGTTTTCGGCCACTTTCGTGATATTTTTTATTTCCCTCATTTTGTGGGCTTATAGTATACTGTTTTCGATCACTTTCATGGGATTTTGTATTTTATTCTTTTGGCCTTATTTTGTGGGTTATAGTCCACATTTTCGGGTCGTTTTCGCAAAATTTTTTAGTTGACTGTTTTAGTCTCATTTGTGGGCTATATAGTCCATAGTTTTCGGGCACTTTCATGAGAATTTATATTTTCCTCATTTTGTGGGCTATACTACTCTTTTTTCGATCACTTTCTTGAGATTTCGTATTTTACTGTTTTGGCTTCATTTTCTGGGTTGTAGTCCTCAGTTTCTGGCCATTTTCGTGAAATTTGTTATTTGACTATTTTAGTCTCATTTGTGGGATATAGTCCACAGTTTTCGGCCACTTTCGTTAGATTTTTTATATCCCTCATTTTGTGGGCTATAGTACACTGTTTTCGATCACTTTCATGAGATTTCGTATTTTGCTGTTTTGACCTTATTTTGTGCGTTATAGTCTATAGACCCCAGTTTGCAGCCTTTTTCATGAAATTTTGTATTTGACTATTTTAGCCTTATGTGTGGGCTATAGTTCACTATTTTCTGGCACTTTCGTGAGAATTTTTATTTCCCTCATTTTGTGGGCTATAGTACACAGTTTTCTATCACTTTCTTAAAAATTCGTATTTTACTGTTTTGGCCTGATTTTGTGGGTTGTAGTCCACAGTTTCTGGCCATTTTCGAGAAATTTTGTGTTTGACAGTTTTAGTCTCATTTGTGGGCTATAGTCCACAGTTTACTGCCACTTTCGTGAGATTTTTTATTTCCCTCATTTTGTGCGCTATAGTACACTGTTTTCGATCACTTTCATCAGATTCGTATTTTTTTGTTTTGGCCTCATTTTGTGGGTTATTGTCCACAGTTTTCTGCCATTTTCCTGAAATTTTGTATTTGACTATTTCAGCCTCATTTGTGGGCTATAGTCCACAGTTTCCTTGCACTTTCGTGTGAATTTTTATTTCCCTCATTTTGTGGGTAATAGTACATTATTGTCGATCACTTTCATGAGATTTCGTATATTACTGTTTTGGCATCATTTTGTGGGTTATAGTCCACAGTTTGTGGCTGTTTTCATGAAATTTGGTATTTGATTGTTTTACCCTCATTTGTGGGCTATCGTTCAAAGTTTTCAACCACTGTCGTAAGAATTTTTATTTCGCTCATTCTGTGGGCGATCTGTTTCATGAGATTTCGTATTTTACTATTTTGGCCTCATTTTGTGGGTTATAGTCCATAGTTTCTATTCGTTTTCGCGAAATTTTGTATTTGACTGTTTTAGCCTCATTTGGGGGCTATAGTCCACAAATTTCGGCCACTTTGGTGACAATTTTTATTTCTCTCATTTTGTGGGTAATAGTACACTGTTTTCGGTCACTTTCTTGACTTTTCGTATTTTACTGTTTCGGCTCCATTTTGTGGGTTGTAGTCCACAGTTTCCATTCGTTTTCGTGAAATTTTGTATTTGACGGTTTTAACCACATTTGGGGGCTATAGTCCTCAGTTTTCGGGCACCTTTGTGAGAATTTTATTTCCCTCATTTTGTGGGCTACAGTACACTATTTTCGATCACTTTCATGAGATTTCGTATTTTACAGTTTTGTCCTCATTTTGTGGGTTATAGTCCAAAGATTCCGCCGTTTATGTGAAATTATGTATTTTACTGTTTTACCCTCATTTGTGGGTCGACAGTTTTCGGCCATTGTCGTGATAATTTTTATTTCCCTCATTCTGTGGGCTATAGTACACAGTTTTCGATCACTTTCATGAGAATTTGTATTTTACTGTTTTGGCCTCATTTTGTGGGTAATTGTCCACAGTTTCAGGTCATTTTCGTGAAATTCTGTATTTGACTTTTTTAGCCTCATTTGTGGGTTATTGTCCACATTTTACTGCCACTTTCGTGAGATTTTTTATTTCCCTCATTTTGTGTGCTATAATACACTGTTTTCGATCACTTTCAAGAGATTCGTATTTTACTTTTTTAGCCTCATTTTGTGGGTTATAGTCCACAGTTTCCAGCCATTTTCGTGAAATTTTGTATTTGACTGTTTTAGCCTCATTTGTGGGATATAGTCCATAGTTTATTGCCATTTACTTGGGATTTTTTATTTCTCTCATTTGGTGCGCTATAGTACACTGTTTTCGATCCCTTTAATGAGATTCGTATTTTACTGTTTTGGCCTCATTTTGTGGGTTATAGTCCACAGTTTCCGGCCATTTTCCTGAAAATTTGTATTTGACTGTTTTTGACTCAATTGTGGGCTTTCGTGAGAAATTTTATTTCCAACATTTTGTAGGCTATAGTACAATATTTTCTATCACTTTCATTAGATTTCGTATTTTTCTGTTTTGGCATCATTTTGTGGGTCCACAGTTTCTGGCCGTTTTCATAAAATTTTGTATTTGACTGTTTTACCCTCATTAGTGGGTTATAGTCAACAGTTTACTACCACTTTCGTGAGATTTTTTAGTTCCTTCATTTTGTCGGTAGTACACTGTTTTCGATCATGTTCATGAGATTTTGTATTTTACTATTTTGGCCTCATTTTGTGGGTTGTAGCCCATAGTTTCCCTTCATTTTCGTGAAATTTTGTATTTGACTGTTTTAGCCCGATTTGTGGGCTAGTCCTCAGTTTTCGGTCACTTTCGTAATATTTTTTTATTTTCCTGATTTTGTGGGCTATAGTACACCGTTTTCGATCACTTTCATTAGATTTCGTATTTTACTGTTTTGGCCCCATTTTCTGTGTTATAGCCCTCAGTTTCCAGCCAATTTCGTGAAATTTGTTATTTGACGATTTTAGCCTCTTTTGTGAGATATAGTCCAAAGTTTTCGACAACTTTCGTTAGATCTTTTGTTTCCCTCATTTCGTGGGCTTAACACTGTTTTCGATCACTTTCTTGAGATTTCGTATTTTACTGTTTTTGCCTCATTTTGTGGGTTATAGTCCACAGTTTACAGCCGTTTTCGTGAAATTTTGTATCTGACAATTTTTGCCGCATTTGTGGGTTATAGTCCACAGTTTACTGCCACTTTCGTAAGATTTTTTATTTCCCTCATTTTGAGGGCTATAGTACATTGTTTTCGATCACTTTCATGAGATTTCGTATTTTACTATTTTGGCATCATTTTGTGGGTTATAGTCCATAGTTTCGACCATTTTAGTGAAATTTTGTATTTGACTGTTTCAGCCTCATTTGTGGGCTAGAGTACATAGTTTTCGGGCACTTTCGTGAGATTTTTTATTTCCTTCATCTTGTGGGCAGTACACTATTTTCGATCACTTTCATGTGATTTCGTATTTTACTATTTTAGCCTTATTTTGTGTGTTATAGTCCAGAGTTTCCAGTCGTTTTCGTGAAATTTTGTATTTGACTATTTTACCCTCATTGTGGGCTATTGTCCATAGTTTTCGGCCACTGTCATGAGAATTTTTATTTCCCTCATTGTGTGGGCTATAGTACACTGTTTTGATCACTTTCATGAGATTTCGTATTTTACTGTTTTGGCCTCATTTTGTGGGTTATGGTCCACCGTTTTATTCATTTTCGTGAAATTTTATATTTGACTGTTTTGGCCACAATGGTGGGCCATATAGTCCAAAGTTTTCGGAAACTTCCGTGAGATTTTTTTATGTCTCTGATTTTTTGGGCTACAGTACACTGTTTTCGATCACTTTCTTGAGATTTCGTATTTTACTGGTTTGGCCTCATTTTGTTGGTTATAGTCCACAGTTTGCAGCCATTTTCGTGAAATTTTGTATTTGACTGTTTTAGCCTCATTTGTGGGTTATAGTAAACAGTTTACTACCACTTTCGTGAGATTTTTTATTTCCCTCATTTTGTGGGCTATAGTACATTGTTTAGATCACTTTCATGAGATTTCGTATTTGATTGTTTTGGCCTCATTTTGTGGGTTATTGTCCACAATTGCGCCCATTTTCGTGGAATTTTGTGTTTGACTGTTTTAGCCTAATTTGTGGGCTAGAGTCCCCAATTTTCGGGCACTTTCGTGAGATTTTTTGTTTCCCTCATTTTGTGGGCTAAAGTACACTGTTTTCGATCACTTTCATGAGATTCGTATTTTAATATTTAGTTCTCATTTTGTGGGTTATAGTCCACTATTTCCGGCCGTTTTCGTGAAATTTTGTACTTGAAAGTTTTACCCTCATTTGTGGGCAATTGTCCACCGTTTTTGGCCACTGTCGTGAGAATTTTTTTCCCTCATTGTGTGGGCTATAATACGCTGTTTTCGGTCACTTTCTTGAGATTTTGTATCTTACTACTTAGGCCTCATTTTGTGGGTTATAGTCCACTGTTTCCGACCGTTTTCGTGAAATTTTGTACATGAAAGTTTTACCTTCATTTGTGGGCTATTGTCCACAGTTTTCGGGCACTTTCGTGAGAATTTTTATTTGCCTCATTTTTTCGGCTATAGTACACTGTTTTCGATCACTTATATGAGATTTTGTATTTTACGGTTTTGGCCTCATTTTGTGGGTTATAGTCCACATTTTCAGGCCTTTTTGGTGAAATTTTGTATTTGACTATTTTAGCTTCATTTGTGGGCTATATAGTCCACAGTTTACTGCCACTTTCGTGAAATTTTTTATTTCTCTCATTTTGTGCACTATAGTACTCGATTTTCGATCACTTTAATGAGATTCATATTTTACTGTTTTGGCCTCATTTTGTGTGTTATAGTCCACAGTTTCCGTTCGTTTTCGTGAAATTTTGTATTTGACTGTTTTAGCCTCATTGGTGGGCTATAGTCCACAGTTTTCAGAAACTTTCGAAATTCTCTCATTTTGTGGGCTATAGTACACTGTTTTTATCACTTTCTTGAGATTTTGTTTTTTTACTGTTTTGGCCTCATTTTTTGGGTATTCGTGAAATTTTGTATTTGACTCTTTTAGCCTCATTTGTGGGCTATAGTCCACAGTTTTCGGCCACTTTCCTGATATTTTTTATTTCCTTGATTTTGTGGGCTATAGTACATTGTTTTCATTCACTTTCACGAGATATTGTATTTTACTTTTTTGGCCTTAATTTGTAGGTTATTGTCCACAGTTTGCGGTCATTTTCATGAAATTTTGCATTTGTTTGTTTTAGCCGCATTTGTGGGCTATAGTCCACAATTTAATGCCACTTTCGTGAGATTTTTTATTTCCCTCATTTTGTGGCCTACAGTACATTGTTTTCGATCACTTTCACGAGATTTCGCATTTTGCTATTATGGCCTCATTTTGTGGGTTATAGTCCACAGTTTCCGGCCATTGTCGTAAAATTTTGTATTTGACTGCTTTATCCTCATTTTTGGGCAAAAGTCCACAGTTTTTGGGCACTTTCGTGAGAAATTTTATTTCCCTCATTCTGTTTGTAACGCCCCGAATCCCAAATACACTGAATTCGAGATGTTCTACAGGATCTTTCCGCTTCTTTAGTACAATTTTACAAGAAAATTTAAAATTTTCACTTTACATCAGAGTTTACATCAATATTACACTTTACATTGCACAGCAGAAGTAAAATTTTACAACAATGAAAACAAATATACAACAACATGGAGTAATCTTTAAGCATTTGTTCCTCTTTAATCTTTATCAAGCCATTTACCTGCATATAAGACTGTGGGTACGTCAGTTTATTCAACCGACGATCATTATACACGGCCATCCTCTCTATGCCGGAAATAGTATAACTTATTTTCCATATTTAGCAAACACAAACTTGTCACAAATCAACTAAAGGGACTACCCTATTGATGTCGTGTTGTGATTGTGCACTTAGTCCTTAATGCAGTTAATTATGTTACATGACACTAATGCACACTTGTTCGGATTCTATGCATCCCATACTACATAGATCCGAGGGCAAGCCTCTTA
The DNA here is from genome assembly GCA_017893485.1 of Hemerocallis citrina. Lineage (NCBI taxonomy): Eukaryota > Viridiplantae > Streptophyta > Magnoliopsida > Asparagales > Asphodelaceae > Hemerocallis > Hemerocallis citrina. The sequence continues at coordinate 24,368,346 of CM030363.1, forward strand.
ATTGTTCTTCATCTTTGTAGAGTTCAATCCCTCGCCATGACTTAATCTACTACTGTAATTGAGTACAAGCTCGTGTACTGAAAATTCTGGAGGGGAATCCTACGCCATGTCTTGACTCATCAAGTATGCATTTTGTGGCAATTCAGCCTCACTTCATGGCACACGATCCTCTTGCAGTCACCAAACATCCCACAAGCGTGGCTAGAGTCCGATCATTCTGAGTTGTGCCCATGCCATGTCTTGACTCATCAAGCATGCATTCTGTGGCTCACACACCCGCACCGTAAACCCTAGTTCTCATACTCGTGTTTTTCTCTCACTTTCATCACATCTTCTCTATGCACTAATTCTTAGTTTTTATTAGAATCATGAACAAAAATCAAAGCTTTAGAGTTAGCCTCTCCACTAAACCGGACTCATTCATTCATTTCAACATGACCAACCTTGGTCTTTCTTTTCAAATTTCATTTCATTTCATTTCCAACGCCGGGGGAGACTTAGCTACTCTTTTGTTTCAATTTTCAATTCACAATTTCCAAAAAATGAGCATTTCCATTCATAAATTCATTATGTTGAGTTATCATACTCAAAATAGCATTTCTCTTTTCCAATCATGATTTCTAACTTGTTCAATAGTCCATGACTATACATGAATTTTATATACTTTATCAATTATCACTTTCACTTGGAAATTTACATCACTAACAAATATTCACACTTCATATTTTTTCCACATTATTCTCAAGTGAGAATAAATTGCATTATGTCACACAATAAGGTTTTTTTTTGCCAAATCATCTTCTAATCCTTCATTTCAATTTATTCTTGTAAGTTGTAATTTTTCATAGGGTATTTATATAGAACCATAGTTCTATTTATGCCTTTAATTCACAAATAATAGTTTATTTCATTCAAATAATCCCCAAATCATTTTTATAAAGTCCCTTATATTTTTAGGAGAATAACCATATTTTTTTCATAATTTTTGGACACTTAAAACCCCCAAAAAAAAACAATTTTTCATTCTTGCCGATAGCAAGAATCGAACCCAGCACCTCAAGAACACAGCCGACCGCACAGACCACCAGGCCATATGCGCTAAGCACTATAAAAAGGAGACAGAGGGTGTTTGATACTTTCGGTCGGTGATTTTTATATTTACAAAAAAATGTGAAATAATATATGCGCCACAGGGATTCGAACTGATCACCACAGAGAACCCAACCGCACCATATGACCACTTGAGCTACGTGCTCAGGTTGTCATTAATATAATTTCAATTCCATTTAACTCGTGCTCTCTGTTAATTAGAACATTTCGATGTTCAACTAGTCCTAATTTCATTTGATCTTCATAAAAAATACTGTATAACTCCAGATTATTACTACTTCACATAATTTGCACACCAGTATGAGCAAAATAATTTTTGTAATAATTAAAACATATTTTCAAACCATTAATTCAAATTATACATTCTAACACTACATTTCTTCTCTTTTTGATATTTCTTCGCATTCTAGCATTCTAATCTTTTTGTCAATAAATTTTCACCTTAATCCTCTGATTTTAATCATTTATCTAACATACAACTCATATTTGAATTTTATTCATGCCCATATCAACACAAAGGATCTATTTGACACATGAAATGGTAAAAATCAAACTACTAACTTTTGTGTGTAGTTCTTGATAGTAATAAATGTGTTTTTATTGATCAATCCATGAGTCTAATCAATTCACAAACAACTCAATTAATAGAACCACATATCAATTTGCATATTCACATCTCAATCATTCAAGAAGTCATTTTTCCCAATTAAAGTGTGCTCTTCTTAATCATTTTCATGCTTCAATTTTTCTAATTAAACTAGCATGCAATCCTACTTTAGAAATAGGGAAAATTTACCCACCTTGTATGGAGAGAAAAACACAATTAGCAACAAAAGTCCTTTGCAAACGAGTGCACCTCCTCCTAGACGCGCGCACACAAGCTCCAAAAGCACCACACCGAAAGCTCCTTGAATAGCCGGCCCTCTCCTCCTTGGTAGAATGCAAGCACAATCCCACTCACAACTCAATCTTTTTAATTCACAAACTACTACTAGATAATGCTATTAGACTATAGGTTTGGAAGAGAATATTAAGCACAAAATAACTACCCGGGGGGGGGGGGGGGGTATTTATACTAAAAATCAAATAGGATGGAGGGCTAGGATCAATTGGTCGGTTGTAGGATGGAGGGCTAGGATGAGAGTAGGAGTTGCAATAACTACCCACATCCAAATAACCACCACACCATGATCACCACTCAAATTTTGAGTTCCCTCCAAAAGATCACAACCGGCCATGAAGAAGGCATGCATTTTGCACGTGTACGTGTAGTGCACGTGCATGCAGCTAGGTCCAAAAATGTACATTTAATTTTGTATAAAAATAAAATAGTCTTTTAAATTGTATTATACATGACAAGTTGTATAAAAATATAGTCCATGGGCTTTAGTTTATGGACCAAAATAGTTATTTTGAAGTAAAATAAATAAATTACATTTTGGGCTTTAAGAAAAAGGCTTTTTAGTCTAATTAAAATAAGGCTTTTGTATAAAGTAATTAAAAACACATATTAAAATATCTTTACTCATCTTGATGAAAATATTAACCAAAATATTGCACGTGTACACTACGTGCAAAATAAATAATTTTTCATTAAATGAAAAATCAGGGCATTACACTGTTGGCTATAGTACACGATTTTCGATCATATTCATGGGATCTCGTATTTTACTATTTTGGCCTCATTTTGTGGGTTAGAGTCCACAGTTTACAGCCGTTTTGGTGAAATTTTTTATTTGACTGATTTAGCCTTATTTGTGGACTATTGTCCACTGTTTTCGGCACTTTCGTGAGAATTTTTATTTGTCTAATTTTGTGGGCAATAGTACACTGTTTTAGATCACTTTCATGAGAATTCTTATTTTAGTGTTTTGGCCTGATTTTGTGGGTTGTAGTCCACAGTTTCCGGTCGTTTTCGTAAAATTTTGTATTTGGGTATTTTATCCTCATTTGTGGGCTATAGTCCACAGTTTTCGGCCCCTGTCGTGAGAATTTTAATTTCTCTCATTCTGTCGGCTATTGTACACTGTATTTGATAACTTTCATGAGATTTCGTATTTTACGGTATTGACATTATGTTGTGTGTTATAGACCACTATTTGTAGCCGTTTTTGTGAAATTTAGTATTTGACTGTTTTAGCCGCATCTGTGGGCTATAGTCCACTGTTTTCGGGCACTTTCGTGAGAATTTTTATTTTTCTCATTTTGTGGGCTATAGTACACAGTTTTCAATCACTTTCATGAGACTTCGTATTTTAATGTTTTGGCCTGATATTGTGGGTTGTAGTGCACAGTTTTTGGCCATTTTCGAGAAATTTTGTATTTGACTGTTTTATCCTCATTTGTGGGCTATAATCCACGGTTTTCGGGCACTTTCGTGAGAATTTTTATTTCCCTCATTTTCTGGGCTATAGTACACTGTTTTGGATCACTTTCATGAGAATTAGTATTTTACTGTTTTGGCCTGATTTTGTGGGTTGTAGTCCACAGTTTCTGGCCATTTTCGAGAAATTTTGTATTTGGCTGTTTTATCCTCATTTGTGGGCTAAAGTCCACAGTTTTTGGCCACTGTCGTGAGATTTTTTATTTCCCTTATGTTGTGGGCTTTAATACATTGTTTTTGTTTTCACCTTATTTTGTGGGTTATAGACCACAGTTTTCAGTCGTTTTCGTGAAATTTTGTATTTGACTATTTTAGCCTCCTGTGGGGGCTATAGTCCACAGTTTTCAAGCACTTTCGTGAGAAATTTTATTTCCCTCATTTTGTAGGCTATAGTCCACAGTTTCCGGCATGAGAATTTTTATTTCCCTCATTCTTTAGGTTATAGGACACTGTTTTTGATCACTTTCACGAGATTTCGTATTTTACTATTTTGGCCTCGTTTTGTGGCTATAGTCCACAGTTTCTGACCGTTTTCGTAAAATTTTGTATTTGACTATTTTGGCCTCATCAGTGGGCTATAGTCCACAGTTTTCGGCCACTAATGTGAGATTTTTTATTTCCCTCATTGTGTGGGCTGTACACTGTTTTCTTTCAGTTTCATGAGATTTCGTATTTTACTGTTTTGAACTTATTTTGTGGGTTATAGTCCATAGTTTATGCTACAGTCGTGAGAATTTTAAATTTCCATCATTCTGTGGGCTATAGTACACTGTTGTCGATCACTTTAATGAGAATTCGTATTTTACTGTTTTGGCCTCATTTCGTGGGTTATAGTCCAAAGTTTCAATCCTTTTTCGTGAAATTTTGTATTTGACTATTTTAGCCTCATTTGTGGGCTATAGTCCACAGTTTTCAGCCACTTTTGTGATATTTTTTATTTCCCTCATTTTGTGGGCTATAATACACTGTTTTCGACCACTTTCATGAGATTTCGTATTTTACTGTTTTTGGCCTCATTTTGTGGGTTATATAGTCCATAGTTTCTGCCGTTTACATGGAATTTTTTATTTGACTATTTTACCCTCATTTGTGGGCTATAGTCCACAGTTTTCAGCCACTATCGTGAGAATTTTTACACTGATTTCGATCACTTTCATGAGATTTTGTATTTTACTGTAGTGGCCTCATTTTGTGGGTTATAGTCCACAGTTTCCAATCGGTTTAGTGAAATTTTGTATTGACTGTTGTAGCCTCATTAGTGGGCTATAGTCCACAGTTTTCGGCAACTTTTGTGGGAATTTTTTCCCCCCTCATTTGGTGTTCTATAGTACATTGTTTTCGATCACTTTCTTGAGACTCGTATTGTACAGTTTTGACCTCAATTTGTGGGTTATAGAACACAATTTCCGACCTTTGTCTATAAATTTTATATTTGACTGTTTTAACCTCATTTGTGGGCTATAGTCTACACTTTTCGGCCACTTTCGTGGTATTTTTTATTTTCCTGATTTTGTGGGCTATAGTACACTGTTTCGTTCACTTTCATGAGATTTTGTATTTTACAGTTTTGGCCTTATTTAGTGGGTTATAGTCCATAGTTTCGGTCGTTTTCGTGAAATTTTGTATTTGATTGTTTTAGCCTCATTTGTGGGCTAATGTTCACAGTTTTTTGGCCCTTTCGTGAGAATTTTTAATTCCATCATTCTGTGGGCTATAGTACACTATTACCGATCACTTTAAAGAGATTTTGTATTTTACTATTTTGGCCTCATTTTGTGGGTTACAGTCCACAAATTTCCGGACGTTTTCGTTAAATTTTGTATTTGGCTGTTTTAGCCTCATTTGTGGGCAATAGTCCATAGTTTACGACCACTTTCGTCAGATTTTTTATTTCCCTCATTTTGGGGGTTATATTACATTGTTTTCGATCACTTTGATGAGATTTCGTATCTTACTGTTTTGGCCTTATTTTGTGGGTTATAGACCACACTTTGCAACCGTTTTCGTGAAATTTTGTATTTGACTGTTTTAGCCTCATGTGTGGGCTATGGTCCACTATTTTCGGGCACTTATGTGAGAATTTTTATTTTCTCATTTTGTGTGCTATAGTACACTTTTTTCGACCACTTTCATGAGAATTCGTATTTTACAGTTTTAGCCTGATATTGTGGGTTGTAGTCCACCGTTTCTGGTCGTTTTCGAGAAATTTTGTATTTGACTGTTTATCCTCTTTTGTGGGCTACAATCCACCGTTTTCGTCCACTGTCGTGAGAATTTTTATTTCTCTCATTCTGTGCGTAATAGTACACAGTTTTCGATCACATTCATGAGATTTCGTATTTTACTGTTTAGGCATCATTTTGTGGGTTATAGTCCACAGTTTACGGCTGTTTTGGTGAAAATTTGTTTTTGACTGATTTAGCTTTATTTGTGGGCTATAGTCCACTGTTTTCGGGCACTTTCATGAGAATTTTTATTTCCCTAATTTTGTGGGCTATATAGGACACTGTTTTCGATCACTTTCATGAGAATTTGTATTTTACTATTTTGGCCTGATTTTGTGGGTTGTAGTCGACACTTTCCGGCCGTTTTTGAGAAATTATGTATTTGGCTGTTTTATCCTCATTTGTGGGCTATAGTCCACTGTTTTCGGCCACAATCGTGAGAATTTTTATTTCCCTCATTTTGTGGGCTAGAGTACATTGTTTTTGTTTTGGCCTTATTTTGTGGGTTATAGACCATAGTTTCCAGTCATTTTGGTGAAATTTTGTATTTGACTGTTTTAGCCTCATGTGGGAATTTTTACTTCCCTCATTCTCTAGGCTATAGTACACTATTTTCGATCACTTTAATGAGATTTCATATTTTACTATTTTGGCCTCATTTTGTGGGTTATAATCCACAGTTTCCGGTCGTTTTCGTAAAATTTTGTATATGATTGTTTTAGCCACATTTGTGGGCTATATATTACACAGTTTTCTACCACTGACGTGAGATTTTTTATTTCCCTCATTGTGTGGGCTGTACACTGTTTTCGATCACTTTTATGAGATTTCGTGTTTTACTGTTTTGGCCTTATTTTGTGGGTTATAGTCCACAGTTTACTTGCACTGTCGTGAGAAATTTTATTTCCATCATTCTGTGAGCTATAGTACACTGTTTTCGATCACTTTCACGGCACTTCGTATTTACTGTTTTTTGCCGTATTTTGTGGGTTATAGTCCAAAATTTCAGGCCGTTTTCGTGAAATTTTGTATTTGACTGTTTTAGCCTTATTTGTGGGCTATAGTCCATAGTTTTCGACCACTTTTGTGATATGTTTTATTTCCCTCATTTTGTGGACTATAATACACTATTTTCAACCACTTTCATGAGATTTCATATTTTACTGTATTTTGTAACGCCCCAAATCTCTATACTGATGATTCGTGACGTTATCCAGAATCTTCCCTTCAAACAGTCACAATACAGGAAAAAGCAGGAAAATTTAAACGAATTTTATTCCATGATGTACATGTTTAGGTGTTACAATAGGCTTGGTTCAGAAAAATTACAACCCAAGGTTTACAAAAGGAATATAATCAGAAGTGAGTAAGGAACGTTTGGAACTGTCGCTTGGATGCGTCATCAGGCTTGAGCCTTCCTGGACTTCACGGTCGGCATCCAGTACCTAAAAGAGTGGGTACGTCAGTAATTCTACTGACGTAATGCTGATAAAAGCAGCGATTTCTAAACCAGATAAATCAAACATGAATGCAAAAGAAGAGTGGCTAAAAAATGAAGGGGAGGTGGGGTTGCGTCAAGTACGTCCGTGTATGATACACTCTAACATCTAATGCACAAGTCAAAATGTACTTAGTCTAATGCAAGCGAGACTTTGGAAATGTATGCATCCCATACTACATACTTTCCGAATCAATCCGTTGTTTCTAAGTTTAGGGATTCGAACCCTCGCTATGCAATGCATTCTAATTTGGTCTGCTTCCTGTTCCTGATAGTATGACATGGTTGGGTTCAAGCTGTGACGAACTTAAAGATATACCGCAACATACCTATAGCATCGTATTTCACCGGACCGCAGCCCGTACGACCCATTCGTGTCCACTAGCATATTCCTGGATCCTATTCAACAGCCATGACGAACTTAAAGATATACTGCAGCATATCTATAACATCGTATTTTACCGGACCGCAGTTCGTACGACCCGTTCGTATCCACTAGCATATACCTGGATCCCATTTAACAGCCGTGACGAACTTAAAGATATACCGCAGCAAACCTATAGCATCGTATTTCACCGGACCGCAGCCCGTACAACCCGTTCGTGTCCACTAGCATATACCTGGATCCCATTTGACAGCCGTGACGAACTTAAAGATATACCACAGCATACCTATAGTATCGTATTTCACCGGACCGCAGTCCGTATGACCCGTTCGTGTCCACTAGCATATACCTGGATCCTATTCAACAGCCGTGACGAACTTAAAGATATACCGCAGCATATCTATAGCATCGTATTTTACCGGACCGCAGTCCGTACGACCCGTTCGTGTCCACTAGCATATACCTGGATCCTATTCAACAACCGTGACGAACTTAAAGATATACCGCAGCATATCTGTAGCATCGTATTTTACCGGACCGCAGTCCGTACGACCCGTTCGTGTCCACTAGCATATGCCTGGATCCTATTCAACCCTTACCACAGTACCTCAGGAATCAACAGTGCAGGATACGTACCGCATCATGTATCCTTAATGACAGGAGAGCACGCCACCTGATTACTTATCGTTAGGAATTAATATTTAGCTAGTCCTTATTTCTATCTAGACGTGTTATGAGAGTGGTCACAACTTGATCCACGGTCTAGGTTACTCTAGACTCAGCGATTCCCCTTATGGGAACCCTAGTCCTTGTCTGCCAACCGGTGGCTCCGGCGATGCAGCCTCCCTGCTCACTACTTTTCCTTGTCTTAATTAGCATGGATAAAAACAACTGAGTATGGGGGTATACACCACCCCCAACTCTCCAATCATCACTCGAGAGCAAATGGAAGGTCATGCACATGCAAAATATCCCTCTTGAAGGGTAGCTGGATCTGTCCAGCGCTAGAAAAATTACCTTAATTCCTGCATAACTCAGAATTTTGACTTCCTGGGCTCGTTGGAAAGCTTAGGGTCTCTACTACAAATCCCTAGTGCAACACTTGGCAAATTCTGAACACATGTATCCAGAAAATCAAAAGTGCACAGGCTGCGCAATCAGCCCCAAGTATCGAACGTAGTGCATGCTAAATTCCATATAAAATCAACCCCTTATCGAAAGCTCAAGAAATTTTAGAATCTATAACTAGACACCCATCACTACCATGTGTCCAAAAATGGAAATTAAACTCCTAACATGCATAGAGCTATGGCTCCTTTACCAAGGATACAAAATCCCCTCTGTTTTTTCAGACAACCTTCTACTCGTATTAGGAATTATTTCGGAAACCTTATCAAACGTCGTCTAAAAATTTTAAGATTCGGGAACCCACAAGTTGACTCTTACCAAAACTTTCTCACAAAATTTTAAGACGATATAATAAGCACACGTGAAGCTATGCACCTAAGAAACTGTGTCTACGTGCAGAATTCTGCAGTCCAGACCCTCTGGACCAGCGATGTTGAGGAATTTTTTTGAGGTAGAAAACCATTTCAGAAGAGGGTGAAATTTGGTATTTTAGTAGTAGACATTTACATGGGCTTCCAAAAAAAATTTCAGCCAAAAATACTTAGCCAATAATTAACTATGATTTTTCGAATCTACGACAAAAATCTGAAGTTGCTGTTTCTGCAGAATGGCTTGCTGTCCGAAATGGTGGAGCTTGTTTGGGCCATTAAGTGCCTTCTAAATTTTACAAAAAAATCATGTAGGTCCTAGATACATGTAAAAACACTCACCCCAAGTTGGGGCTCAAGACTCTTAACCATTCTTGAAATAACAATTCTCTAACTAAGCTTCAAGAACAGGGTTTTTTTTTAAAACAATCTTTGAAGAGAAAAAATATTTTACCATGGGACTACTTCTCTTCTTAGCATGATCCTCATTCATATATGATCAAAACAATTTTTCTTGGTTATTCTTACATGCAAAAATCATACAATAATAAAAACTAGATTTTTATGAGTTGGAGAAATCACCCACTTTGTATGAAGATCTAAGTAGTTTTCCTCCTTGCTTCTTGTGAGACCTTTGGCACTCCCAATCCTTGACTACTACTCCTCCCTTCTCCTCTTTCTCTAAATTTTTTTTTATTTTAAGAAAGGTAAAACAAGAATGTATGACTTAAGAGAAAATGAGGGGAAGGGTTTTATAGAAATGGAGTTAGGGTTTCTTGGGGATGGTGGAGGCCAGCCCATAGGTGTAGGGTTGGGTTGTGAGGGGAGTGGGTGAGTGGAGGTGGATGGTGAGATCTTATGCCAACACATGAATGCTAGAAGCTTCAAGTTGGGTCTTTGGCTTCATCAAGAAGATTTCTTCATGTGGATTTCCCACCATTGGATCTCATCAAGATGGAGCTTAGGGTTTGATGAGGTTAAGGTTTAGGCCTTACCCTAAGTCATCTCAACCCTAAGTCTCCCACCCTAACCCTAACCCTAGATAAAAACATGGCTATTTACCTTAATAGTTAGGTACTATGTTATCCATGATATAAATCTAATGGAAATACTATACATGTATATACATATATATATTCATAGGAAAAATATTTTATTAATTCTTTTGGGATACTACATATTTGGCCGATTTTGTGGGTTATATTCCACAGTTTCTGCCCATTTTCGTGAAATTTTGTATTTGACTGTTTTAGCCTTATTTGTGCTATAGTCCACAGTTTTTGGACACTTTTGTGAGAATTCTTATTCCCTCATTTTGTGGGCTATAGTATACTGTTTTTTTATTACTTACATTAGATTTTGTATTTTACGGTTTTGGCCTCATTTTGTGGGTTATAGTCCACATTTTCCGTCCTTTTTCGTGAAATTTTGTATTTGGCTATTTTAGCCTCATTTGTGGGCTATAATCTACAGTTTACTACCACTTTCGTGAGATTTTTTATTGCCCTCATTTTGTGCGCGATAGTCCACTGTTTTCGATCGCTTTCAAGAGATTTCGTATTTTACTATTTTGGCCTCATTTTGTAGGTTATAGTCCACAGTTTCTGGCCAATTTCGTGAAATTTTGTATTTGATTATTTTAGCCTCATTTGTGGGCAATAGTCCACAGTTTTCGGCCACTTTCCTGAGAATTTTTATTTTCCTCATTTTGTGGGCTATAGTGCACTATTTCCGATCAATTTCATGAGATTTTGTATTTTACCATTCTGGCCTCATTTTGTGGGTTATAGTCCACAGTTTCCGGACGTTTTTGTAAGATTTTGTATTTGACTGTTTTAGTCTCATTTGTGGGCTATATGTTGATTCTTGATTTTGATGATCACAACACAGTGCAACATGTGTCTATGTTATACAGCTAACATTTCAGGTTGTACTACATAAGACTATTCTAGCTGAACAAATGAACAAGCTCAAAAGGATACAGATAAAGACTTTACTCAGACAAGATCCAAGACTTCACTCAAGACAAGACTCAAGACTCAAGACCTTTAGCTCAATTGTGTCAAATTATAGTGTCTTGTAAAAACAAATGTATTTTTACTTTTTTGTTGAGTCTTAGTCTGATGTAAAGCCTTGTCACACACACACACACTCAAAATTTCATAATGTGTGACTCTTAAAACCCCCCAAAAAGAGTCAAAACAGTTTGAAGAAATTTAACTTTTGAGTACCAGTCGACTTAAGCTTCTGCCAGTCGACTGATAGTACAAAACTGTTTAAATTTATTCAAACTCTGATCAGTCGACTCATATGGCAACCCAGTCGACTGTTCGAGAGTTTTTGACCGTTTTCTATTTTTCAAAATCGAATTTTTTCAAACTCAAAAGCTTAGATCCGTTGGTTGACAGTTGAGTAACTGTCTCCCAACGTTCAGGAGATCAAACTCTTTAAGTAGAGTTCAGATCTCACTGAAAAGATCTACAGAATTCTCTCTTTGAAAATCCGAGCATTCCTTGTGAAAAAAGTTCTAAGTGATTTTTTGAGAAATAAAGCTTTCAAGATCATACTCTCTGGTTCTCTACACTCAGTCTAGTATAGCAACGAATTCGCTCTGGACTGAGTATAGAAGTCGACCTATTCTTTTAGCCACGTGCATCAACACATACACCAACAAGGCTATAGGTTGACTGTAAAGTATTCTTTGTTCTCTTGCTCTCGGTTGGAGAGTGTTTTTGACTCTAGGTTGTAGAGTCGGTGTTGTTTCACTCTTGGTAGTAGAGTGGGTCGGCTTTCTCTGGTTGAGAGAAAGGACTACGGGTTAGACAAGGTTGTTGTCGTAACGCCGTAGGGTATTCTTGTAATCTTTTTCAAGAATAGTGGAAATCTCAAGTGGGTTGCTTGGGGACTGGATGTAGGTCGGGAGGACCGAACCAGGATATATCTTGTGTACTCTGTGATTGATTGTCTTGTGTTTGCATTTACTTTTGTTTATTTAAGTTCTGCAAAAAGTTTCTGGACAGTCGACTCCTTGCTCTATCAGTCGACTGGTCAGTGCCGTTTGTAGTTGTAAGTTTCATTGTGCCTTCAGTCGTCTGTCTTATTCATCAGTCGACTGCACAGAGTTATTGTTTTAATTTATTTTGATTATATCAGTCGACTGGTTCATAACCAAGTCGACTGCACCGAGAAAAATTTCTGCAGTTTTTATTAAACACTATTCACCCCCCCTCTAGTGTTTGTTGTCTCGCCTACAGGATCCAACACTTGGTATCAGAGCGAGGTTACAGGCTATGGCAACTACGTCAAATACAAATCAGTACCATGAAGGCCAATCTACACAACGGCCACCACTATTTGATGGAACAAACTACAATTATTGGAAGTGCCGAATGAGAATCTACCTCCAATCAATCAACTGCGAGATATGGCAAATGACAGAGACAGAATACACTGCCCCTACCATTCCATATGCACAATGGAATGATGATCAAATGAATCAGACTATGAATAATGCCAAAGCAATGAATGCCTTATTTTGTGCGCTTACAAAGGAAGAATTCAACCGTGTATCCAATGCTACAACCGCACATCAAATTTGGCATACACTCGAGGTAACACATGAAGGAACAAATAAAGTAAAAGAGTCTAAAATTTCTGTTCTTGTCCACAGGTTTGAGATGTTCAGAATGAAGGACAATGAGACTGTGTCCGAGATGATCACCAGATTTACAGACATCACAAACTCTCTTGTGGTGCTTGGAAAGACTTATACTCAAGCAGAGATGGTTAGAAAAGTCCTACGTGCACTCACTCCAGAATGGGAGAAGAAAACCACAGCAATAGAGGAAGCGAATGACTTGTCAACACTTTCTCTCGAGAATCTTGTTGGCAATCTCATGGCATATGAGGTCCAACTTGAAGATCGAAAGAAGGATACAGAATCACACCAAGCAAAGAAGAAATCATTGGCTTTTAAAGCCATGACAGACTCAGAAGATGAGGAAGAAGATGAAGAAGAAATAGCAATGTTCACTCGGAGATTCAATAAGTTCTTAAAGAAGGGTAAGTTTCATTCTAAAGTTAGAGATTCTAATGACCCTCCTACATGTTTCAGGTGCAATAAAATAGGTCACATGAAGAAAGATTGTCCCTTAGAAAATGCAAAGAACAAGGGAAAATCATCCAACTTCAAGAAGGACAAATATTCAACGAACAAATTTGCCAAGAACAAGAAGGCTTATCAAGCTACATGGGATAATAGTGATTCATCTTCCGAAGAAGAAACGGATGAAAATAACGAAGTGGCAAATGTGTGTTTCATGGCTGCACAAGAACATGTAAGTAATGATTATGATTCCGAAGATCTTCTTGATGCTTTTAATGAAATATTCCAAGAGTTAAAGAAAGAAAAGATTAGAGTTAAGAATCTTGAGAAAGTGAATCAAACACTTAATCAAGAAAATCTTAACCTTGATAAGGAAGTAAAATCCTTAAATTCTCGCATTGCAAGTTTAGATACTGATCTTGAAACTCTCAAAAAGAATTATGAAGAGATTTCAAAGAACGTATCTAAGTTTAACAAAGGCAAAGAGAATTTAAATGATATGCTTCATCATCAAGTTACATCTAGTCAAAAATATGGACTTGGTTTTAAAAAATCTTCTGTAAAAGAATCTTCTGTTGTAAACACTAGTAAAAATAAATCAGCATCTATTTCTAGTGTTACACACAAGTTGTATGATTTCTTTGAAATGCCTAAGGTTGATAAAAGCAAGACTACCGTTCGGTTAAGTCGACTGAACCATACAACCAGTCGTCTGTCCAGAGAGTGGATCTTATTCAACGATATCAAAACCTCTTATAAGTCGACCTAGTGTATCAACTAGTCGACTGATGTACACCAACAGTCGACTGAAAGACACTGTTAAGTCGACTGGACAGAACAAGTTAGTATGGGTTCCAGTCAGTCTAAATCAGAATGATAGAATTGCTTATATTAACTCATATATGTTAAATGTGTGTAATTCTACTTATTATATTCCTGCTTATGGAGGAAGGTCAAACTCTTCATGGGTTTGGTTTCTCCCAAACTAATGTGTTTTGGACCCAATAAAAAGGGTACCATATTTACCTTAAACTTTTTATAGGTACCCAAGAAAGAACGCTGGATATTAGACAGCGGATGTTCAAAACACATGACAGGACATGCCAACCTACTATCCACCATTCAAAGCATAGATGGAGGAACCGTCACCTTTGGAGATAACAACAAAGGCAAAGTCATAGGTATTGGCATGGTCGGTAAAACTTCTAACCCAACTATAGAAAATGTGTTATTGGTTAGTGGTTTAAAGCATAATCTTTTAAGCATTAGTCAATTGTGTGATAAAGGATATAAAATAGTTTTTGAAAAAGATGCATGCTTGATTTATGATTCTACTATGCAAAATGTTATTTTTCAAGGTTTTCGTAAAAATAATATTTATGAATTGTGTTTGAATGCAATTGATTTTTCAAATGACTTTTGTTTAATAGCCTCTAACAATGAATCTTGGCTATGGCATAGAAGATTTGGACATGTGAACATGAAAAATCTCTCAAAACTATCTAAATATAACCTAGTTAAAGGACTGCCAAAACTATCCTTTAAAAAGGATAAGTTATGTGATGCATGTCAATTAGGAAAACAAATCAAATCCACTTTTAAAACAAAAGAAGTAATTTCTACTAGTAGGCCGCTCGAATTAATTCATATGGATTTATTTGGCCCTACTAGAGTTGCTTCTTTAAATAAAAGTAGATATGTGTTTGTTTTAGTAGATGATTTTTCAAGATTCACTTGGACATTCTTTTTAAAACATAAAAATGATGCTTTTGAGGAATTTGCACATTTTTGTAAACGTGTTCAAAATCAAAGATCTCTAACCATAGTCACTATTAGAAGTGATCATGGTGGAGAATTTGAAAATGAAACATTTACAGAATATTGCAACAAGAATGGTATAACACATTCATTTGTATTTCCTAGAGCTTCACCACAAAATGGAGTGGTTGAAAGGAAAAATAGGACTTTGCAAGAATGCGCACGTACTATGCTTGTTGAAAGCAATCTACCAAAGCATTTTTGGGCTGAAGCTGTTGCTACAGCTTGTTATGTTTTAAATAGAATTCTTCTAAGACCTAAGCTAAAGAAGACTTGTTATGAGTTATTTTTTAATAAAATTCCTAAAGTCTCTTACTTTAAGACATTTGGTTGTAAGTGTTTTATTCTAAACACAAAAGATAATTTAGGCAAATTTGATCCTAGATCTAATGAGGGTATCTTTTTAGGATACTCAAATAGGAGTAAAGCATATAGAATTTTCAATAAGTCTACAATGACTATTGAAGAATCAATGCATGTTACATTCGATGAATCTTTACCTTCATCAACCTTAAATAAAGATGATGAAACTGATTTATCACCATTAGATAATGTGATTAAATCTTTAGAACAAACTAATCTGACTGATAAGTCGACTGATAAGGTCTACCAGTCGACTGAAGTAAAGCAGTCGACTGAAGAACAAGTCAAGTCGACTGATCCGATTGAGATATCTTCAACTTTACCAAAGTCATTTGTTGAAGTTAAAGATCATCCTCATGACTTAATAATTGGTGACATCTCCCATGGTATTCAGACACGTTCACATGTTAATATGATCTCTCATACAGCATTCTTGTCGGATTTTGAACCGAAAAATATACAAGAAGCTTGTGAGAATGAATATTGGATGAATGCCATGCAAGATGAACTAAACCAATTTATAAGGAATGATGTATGGGATTTAGTTCCTAGACCTCCTGATCAGACTATTATTGGTACCAAATGAGTATTCAAAAATAAGTTAGATGAATCAGGACAAGTTGTAAGGAACAAGGCTAGATTAGTTGCTCAAGGATATAATCAAGAAGAAGGTATAGATTTTGATGAAACATATGCTCCTGTTGCTAGACTAGAATCTATTCGTATTTTATTATCTTTTGCTTGTTTCATGAATTTTATACTTTATCAAATGGATGTGAAAAGTGCCTTTCTTAATGGGTTTATTAAGAAAAATGTTTATGTTAAACAACCACCAGGTTTTGAACATGAACAATTTCCAGATCATGTTTATAAATTGAAAAAGGTTTTATACGGTCTTAAACAAGCACCTCGTGCTTGGTATGATCGTCTGAAAACTTTTCTTTTAGAAACAGGATTTGAAATAGGTAAAGTAGACACTACTTTGTTTATCAAAAGAGTTAAGAATGATATCTTAATCATACAAATATATGTTGATGATATAATTTTTGGTTCTACTAATAATAATCTATGTCAAGAATTTGCTAATACCATGTGTTACCGCTGATTTTGGTGTGGGGGTAAACAGATAGAATTTGTAAGTCCGAGAAAAACCTGAACAGTTGACTCAGCCTTCTTGCTCCCGCCGCAACCTGCAAGGAAGTGCGAGACACCGGGGTTGATTCCGGCGACGCACCCTCCGACGCTCTTGTCAGTAATCAGAAAAAGATTAAGAAAGAGCTTAAGTGGTGAAGAAGTGATTAACCTGGTCTTGGTGGTAGAGGGGTTGTATTTATAGTCGCCTTTGGAACGGTTAGGGTCCTGATTTCCTGCCTAACAGTCAGGAGGAAAATCCTCCTATTCTGTTTTGGGAAGTCAGGCCCTGATTCCCTGGTGAGAGTCAATCAGGCTTATTGATTTGATTTAATCAAATCAGTGGCCTTGATTCTCCTCTTGGTGAACCGGGCTTGTATCGGGTCGGGACCCGTGCCCAGTTGAAGTGGATCTATTCGCGGGTGGTTGGTTCTGTGAGAAGGAGGCCCAATACCCGTTTTGGATCCATCTGTATGTGAAATTACCTTTTTACCCCCGCGCTTCAAGATTCGTGCTCGATCTGGACGGTCCCGATTCAACCCCATTTTTAGCCATATCACGAGCCCCCAACTCCTAAAGACTAAGTGTGATCAGACTTTGAGGAGTAGTCTAGCTGTTTTAGTGGCTGGTGGAGTTGTATCGGAGTCCAAATGTGGGATTTTGAATCTACAAAAGGGGGTAGTGAGGTAACTTTTGACGCCGCTGGCTGTTCTCTGGTCACATCGGGTATTTAAGGGTTTTTATCTATTTTTTCGGACCATTTATTTAATTTTGCGACGTGTTCACTAATCGTTCGGGGGCCTTTAACGGTACATTCTGGGTAATAATTGTTCGTTTAGGGGTTCGAAAATGTCCCCCCGAATTTCCAATTATTTTCCAGAATTTTTAGTTAATTTTCCCGAATTTTTAGCAATTTTTTTGCAATTTCTAAATAAATAAAACGATTTAAATACCGATTGATGACGTGGCTCGATCTGAGCCGTTGATCATGGACGAGCGCGAATTTCGAAAAGATCTGATGGTTGTTACTGCTCGGCAGCGTTTTTCTCCGTTTACGAGCTCGGAAAGGCGCTTGCTCGGCTGCCGACCGGAGGTAGGGGGTTCGGCAGGCCGAGCGACGTGGCGCTATCTGAGCTGTCGGATGCTGGTGCGCATCTCGAGACGGGCACGGTTCCCAAGAAAACACTATCTTGTCTTTTAGCGCACGTGGCGCAATCTGGGCCGTTCATCATTGGGAGCGCGAATTTCTGAGAGATCCAACGGTTTAAGTAGCTCGGTGTCTTTTTTCCCCATTTACCAGCTCGGGAAGGCACTTGCTCGGAAGCCGACCGAAGGAGCGTGGCTTCGGTTGTCCGAGCGACGTGGCGCTATTTGAGCTGTTGGATGTTGGCGCGCATCTCGAGACGGGCGCAGCTCCCAAGAAAACACTATCTTGTCGTTTAGTGTTCTCGGAGAGATCTGGACCGTCTGATCGAGATCAGGCACGAAAGTTGAGGGGAAAGTGAGTTTTCCCCGTTTACACGCTCGGGAAGGCACTTGCTCGGTGGCCGACCGAGGGCCTATGGTTTTGGCAATCCGAGATGGCTCTGTTCCCGATGGTATTAATGGTGCTTCGGGACTTGCGCGGCGTTCCGCCTTCCCAATGTCATTAAGGATAACTCCCTTAATTAATGCGCGGCGTTTCAACTTCCGAGGGTCATAATGGCTGGTTCTTGGAGGCAGGCTATAAGTACTCCACTCCCTTTGTCATTTCAATCACCATCAGCATAGAGTTTCACACCTCGGAGGTATCTGCCCTGGGTAGCTTCTCCTTTGAGGTCCGGAGGGGTGGTTGCTCTTCTGCCTGGTTTTCCCTCTGTTCCTGATGGCCCCAAAGTGGATGTCAGGAGCGGGGGTGGAACGAGGCAGTAGTGGCGACGACCATAGTCCGGACCCGAGGGATGAGTTACTTCAGAAGGACGGGTGGTCGCTCTGTTGTCTTATTCTTCTCCCGTTCCTCACTGCTCCGAAGGGGATGTCAGCGGGAGGGGATAAGGCAGTAGTGGCGACGACCATAGTCCGGACCCGGGGTGTGGGCCACTTCGGAAGGACGGGTGGTCGTTCTTCCACCAAGATCTTCTGCTTTCTTTGGTCGCTCCAAAGCGAGTGTCTAGGTAGGCGGAGATCTTGGTGGAAGAGGTGATGATCCATGTCCGATGCCGATCTCCGGACCATCCGAGTCCGTTTGTTGCAACTGTCAAGGCGCTGTTGCCAGAGCCCTCTGACAAGCCGAGCCTTCCAGTTGCAACCAACTAGCTCGGAATGGTGCGCTTCTCCACCATGAGTCGTGGCTCGGGCTTCCGGACGGTCCGAGCCCGTTGTTAGCAACTGTGAAGGCGCTGTTGTCAGAGTCCTCTGACGAGCCGAGCCTTCCAGTTGCTACCAACTAGCTCGGAATGGTGTGTTTCTCCTGATCTCTGAGGGTTGATGGGCCCCCTCCCATCTCTGTCTTCCTTCCGGGCTGATGGCTTCTGATGGATGTCAGCCCGGAGGAATTAGAAATGGGGGGAGTGCCGATCTATTTTTGACCGGGACCCGTGGGTCGGCAGAATACCGACTGAGGCACGGGACCCCGGGGGTGCTCGCCGAGGGCGGTGCCTTAAAACTTTAAATCAAAATTTTTCTGGTTCCTTTAGACATAGGTGGGGCGTCCGAGGGTTCAATCGTCCGAGCGACGTGGCGCACCCTGAGCCATTGGATGATGGCACGCATCTCGAGACGGGCACAGCTCCCCAGAAAACACTATCTTATCGTTTAGTGCTCTCGGCGAGATCTGGGCCGTCTGATCGAGGTCAGGCGCGAAAGTTGAGGGGAAAGTGAGTTTTCCCCGTTTACACGCTCGGGAAGGCACTTGCTCGGATTCCGACCGGGCCCTATTGCCGGCATGTTCAGATTGCTTGTATCTCGGATTCAGATTCCCTGGAGCCGAGCTAGTTGACTTGGTGACGGAGATAGTGGTGATGGGCCTTCGCGACGTTTCGAGAGCAGCCCAAAAGTCGCAAACTTTCGTTTGGAAGTCCAAGGGACGTCCCAAT